>CAUYQV010027912.1:0-15477 GCA_963574575.1 Galagoides demidoff | reverse complement strand
TAATTTTATTTTAGACGTATTTTAGATTGTGTTACTATTTAAGACAGGATTAAAATTTCTGTTGAAAAAAAACCTCAAGGCTTGGTGCCCGTGGCTCAAGCAGCTAAGGCGCCAGCCACATACAACTGTGCTGGCAGGTTCAAATCCAGCCTGGGCCCGCCAAACAACAATGACGGCTGCAACCAAAAAATAGCCAGGCGTTGTGGTGGGCGCCTGTAGTCCCAGCTACTAGGGAGGCAGAGACAAGAGACTTGCTTAAGCCCAGGAGTTGGAGGTTGCTGTGAGCTGTGATGCCACAGCACTCTACCCAGGGTGACAGCTTGAGGCTCTGTTTCAAAAAACAAGAACAAAAACCAAAAAAAAAAAAGAAAGAAAAAGAACCTCAAGAGTTTTAAACATAAATCTGTGGTGTCTCGGAATCTGACACAGAACTTACCAAAACGTTTAAGTTAGAGTGAGACAGTGAACAGGTTGTTAGGTATCTGACTTTGAATATTGGTGCTTGTGCTCTGTTTGTTTCTGTGTTTTAACTGGGCACCCTATTCCTGCCCTTGGGCCCCCCACCCTATATTTTTAAAAAGAACCTAGCCCCTTTAAGAATGGGGAGGAGAAATCCAAAGAAGAGGTTTAGAGATAGGAAAGTATGTAGGGAGGAGTGGGAGAGGTGCCGGGGTGGTTGCCAGACTCCAGTGGAAAGTCCCAAGTTCTCGGGAATGTACAAGGGTACAAGTGAACTTTTCTAGAATTAGAGTGTAAATGTTTTAAGACAATAACTAAGTAAATGGCACAAAGTCTATGTTAACCAGTTTGATGAAAATATTTCAAATTGTATATGAAAACACTACACTGTACCCCTTGTTCGCATTAATGTATACAGCTATCATCTAACAATAATAAAAAAAAAACCAAAAAAACCCTTCAGATTAATATGAGGGTACAAATGTTTAGGTTACATTGTTTTCATTTCTAAGGTAAAATTCAAGTTGTATTTGAGCCTTTCACCCGGGGAGGTGCTGAACATCTTCAAATTGTGCACATTAAGTAAGATCCCTCCAATCACTGCCCCCCCCCCCCCCCGCTTCCTCTCCTGCTTGCTAGTATCGAATATATTGGACACTTTTTTTCCTCTGTGGATGTTTTGTATTTTCATGTGCTAAGTCTGGTAACTCTAGGAAATGTTGAGGCACTGCACTGAGTAATGTGACACCTCTTACTAATTAGCAACAGAATGAAAACAGGCACATAGACCAACAGAGTGGAGTAGAGAACCCACGAGTCAATTCACATATTTAGAGCCAACTGAGTTTTGACAAAGGCACCAAGAACATACATTGGAGAAAGAACAACCTTTTTAATGATTGATACTAAGAGAACTGAATATCCGTATGCAGAAGAATGAAACTAGGTCCTTATCTCTTAGCATATATAAAAATCAACTCAAAATGGATTAAAGATGTAAATGTAAGGCCTGAAAATACAGGTCTTATAAAAGACCTACAAAACTGTAAAAGAAAATAATGGAAACACTTCAGGACATTGGTTTAGGCAAATATTTCATGGGTAAGACCTCAAAAACACAGACAATAAAAAAAAAATAGACACATGGGAACTTAGCAAATTAAAAAGCCTCTGCACAGCAATGAAAATAGCCTATAAAACTGGGGGAAATATTTGCAAACTATTCCTCTGACAAGAGACTAATATCCAGAATATACAATGTACTTAAACAACTCAGTAGTAAGAAAGCAAATAATCCTATTAAAAAGTGGGTAGAGAATCTGAATAGACACACCAATGGCCACTGGTCCTAAAAAAAATGTTCAACATCACTAATTATCAGGAAATGCAAATAAACCATAATGAGATATTATCTTATATCAGTATTATCAGAAAGACAAAAAAAAATCAAATGCTGGTAAGGATGTAGAATGGGGAACTCATAATATAACTTGATATAGCCATTGTGGAAACTACTGTTTTTCAAAAACTAAAAATGAAACTACTCTATGATTTAGTAATCTTACTACTGAGTAGCTGTCCAAAGGAGAGGAAATCAGTGTTTAGTCTCAACAGCAAAGATACAAAATCAACAGATGAATGGATAAAGAAAATGTGGTATATCCATACAATGGAATATTATCCAACCCTGAAAAAGAAGGAAATCCTGTCATTTGCAGCAACGTGGAAGAAACTGGAGGTCATTATGTTAAGTAAAATAAGCCAGAAAGACAAACATCACATGTTCTTGCTCATATGTGGGAGCTGGAAAAGTGGATCCCATGGAGGGAGAGTAGAATGATAGTTACCATAGGCTAGGAAGGGTCTGGGGAGTGAGGGCGAAGGGAGATTGGTTAATGGGTACACATTTATAGTTAGATAAATAATAAGTTCTAGGGCTTGATAGCACAAATAGGGTAACTCTAGTTAACAATGTATTATATATTTCAAAACCGCTAGAAGAGACAATTTGAAATGTTTTTTACACAAAGAAGTAATAAATATTTGAGATGATGGATATTATAAGTACCCCAATTTTAGCATTACACATTATATGCAGGTATCAAAAAATCACAATTACCCCAGTAATATGTATAAATATTATGTATCAGTAAAAATATTTAAAAAAATTGCTAAACATACAATTAAGTTGGTAAATTTGCCACTGTGAGTTTATGTTACAAACAACTCAGTAAGGTTTCATATGCTTGTCATATCAACAACGTGCAGCTGTGTTCTTATCAATATGCAACAGTGTCTTGTTGAGTGGTGTTCATTATTGTTGCCATGACAAGAATGATTTTGTGTGTCATGGCAAGAATGTCAGACCATGAATTGGAACAAAAATACCAAATGTTACATTTCTTGTTAACCTTGGCAAGAAATGAAATGGGATTAGGGACACGTTATCCAAGTTTGTGGGGGATAATGCCATGAAGAAAACCACAGTGTATAAGTGGATTAAATGTTTTCCTTAGGGGAAAAAAGGCATCACTGATGAAAAGAGGTCAGGTTGGCCAGTGATGAGCAGAAATGATGAAAACATTTCAAAAATTTATTAAATTGTGTCACAATTATCAGCTGACTATGAGAAGCATAGTAGACCAAGTAAACATGGATAGAGAAACAGTTAGGAAAATCTTAACTGAAAATCTTGGCCAAGAACTCATGGCTCTTGTATCACAGCAGTGCACCAACTCACACAGCACTATCTGTGAGGTACTTTTTTTTTTTTTTAGTCAATAAACAAATAACTGTACTGAACCACCCTCCCTACTCACCTGATCTAGACTACAGTGACTTTTTTCTCTATCCAAAGGTAAAGGAAATATTGAAAGGAAGGCATTTTGATGACATGTAGCACATCATAGGTAATGCGATGACAGCTGTGATGGTCTTTCCAGAAAAAAATTCCCAAATTACTTTGAAGGGTGGACTGTATGCTGGCTTTAGTATATAGCTTCCCAAGGAGAGTACTTTGGAGGGAACTTTAGTGTTGTTTAGCAGTGAGATATGTAGCATGTTTTCTAGGGTGAGTTCACGAACTTCATTGTCCGACCTCTTATTCTGCCACTTTTCAGTAATCAAGTATTGTAGAATCTAAAGATTTTGCTGATAGTGTATCATCAATTCTTCAAGGAGCCCCTAATCATGAGTTTGGAGCTCTGTATCAGGCCCCTGGTTTTCTCCTAAATCCCATGTGTGTTCTGAATCATGCATGACTTGCACATGTTCCATACACCTTATAAAGCTCACTTACCAGCTAAGTGGCTTGCTCCCAGTAGTTTTGCAATATAAGATGCAAATTAATACCTTGGAAACATGATAAATTATTACTTGTCATAGGCCTTTCCAGTGGGCTACAAACTGTCAACAATATAAATGTGCAAAAGATGTGATCATCATAGCAATGACGTGTTCTGTTGAGCCCTGGTTCTGTTGAGTTTTAAGGGTACTTCTGAAGTGTTTCTAAGGCCTTCATGAGGGTAATGTTCTAAATACCTGACTGAACCTAGGTACCTCAGACTTATCTTTGACGTGTGTTTAGGCCATACAAATGTTTCATTGAAAGAAAGTGTCTCCTATTAAGAAATAATTAAAAAACTAGTAATTTGGGAGCATATATGCTTCGGTGTGAGAAAACTCATCTTACTCTCGTTTGGGTATGTCGAGGTGACTATATACTGGTTATTTAACCTCTCAAAACCTTTTACTTCAAATGAGAAAAAGAGATAAAAGTAGAACTTTTTCATAAGTTTGTTTTAAGGAAAAAAATGAGATAATTAATATAAAATATTTAACCCAGCATTGGTACATAGTAAATAAACACTAAATGTTAACCAGTGTAATTTATTATTCAATTGATATTAAAAGTAACCTTTGATTTATTTAATAATTAATTATTTTGATATATTTGTAGCTTCTATTTTGGGTCAGCAATGAATACATTTTATCTCATTTAATGTTCATAACAGCATAGCTGAGGCCAGGGTATTCATCCTATAGAGGAGGAAGCCAGGACAGGTAAGCTGGTAAACAGCTGTGTCTATTTAGCTGTAAGTGGCAGAGTAGGGTTTGAACTTGGGTATCCCAAGTAGAAGCATAATATTCTTTTTGTTAAACTCCACCTATTTCCTTTGGAGTCCACTGGGAGCATGTTGATCATGATTTATATCACTTAAATTTTTTAGAGTTATAGATTTTGTGGTTTTGCAGTAAAGTCACCTTATTAAATCATTACCCAATGTCTTCTGAGAGTCAATGTTAATGTGATTAATATAAGTGATCAGAAGACTTTTGAATGCTTTTGTTTCAGGCATTCTGATTACTTACTACCTGGACTCCAGGGGACTGGTCTTTGCTGCATTAATCAAAGCAGCCTTGAGGAGGGAAGGAAAATCCCTTGTCGCCTCACCCTTTGAACACTTTTTATTTTCCTACAATCATTTCTGTAGGTTAATGACATCAAAGAGTATTCTGTAGCAGATAAAGTGAGCTGATTCTGATAAATATTCCATTATAGCAAATTATACCAAGTAAAGCTTTCCTATATTGACAAATATACAAATGTCTTATTTTTCACATATTATATTTTATAATTAATGCAACAGAATCTCCCAATCATTGGCAATATGGAATCACTTCACTAGGGATTTTCGTCTGCTTATTGAGGTGGCATAAATTTGAAAAGATTTCTTTGTTTGAATTTCCATTTTAAGATATCCCCAATAAATTATTGACTGAAGATTTGTCTTCTCTATTTTTAGTTTCTATAATTATTGTTGTTGTTTGTGAAATATCATTTTGTGTTTAGCACTTTAAACAAATGATTTCACTTAACCTTTATTAAAGCCTGGCAAGGTGGGTCTTACTCCATGTTAAGGGTGAAGAAGCGGAAACCAAGGAAGTTAAACTTGCCTGCCTGAAATTTCACTATCTGCAGATAAATGGAGAAGCTGGAACTGATTCCTGGTTTTATTAACTGTAAAACTAAAGTTCATTCTTGACTTAAATGCAAGGGAACCCAAATCTAAAACAATTCCAGAAGTGATGTACGTGGTTACAAGTGTATGAGAGAGCACCACTTAGGGTACAGAGGAAATTAACATGATAAATTTGATAACAGTTACCATTTACTGAAGGCTTCTTATGTGTTGGACAATGTGTAGAACTACCTTAACAAATATTAGCTACCTTAACAGGCACAAACCCCTTTTGGTAAGTATATTTTTATACCCAAATGACAGCTGAGAAAACAGAGGTGTAGGTAACTGTCACTCACAACGTTCTATATATCCATGAGCGGGGGGGATCCTGGATTTTGACCTGACTCGGTGTTTTTTTTTTTTTTTTTAAACCAAAGGCTTCTCCTTTACCCCTAAATTATGCAGTGATTGATTTTGGGTCTAGTAATTCCCTTACTTACTAGCATCTTGCCAGGTCCTGATTCTGTGCTATATTTTGGATGCTGCTAGAAATTATGTGTCAGTGTAATCCAGGGGCCTTGATCTCTGGTTTCTCAACCAGATTCATCATCACTATATCTTCTGGAAGTAAGAGAGAATGTCTTCCATACTAATTCCTTGTTAATCCAGTTGATTTGCTCCATAGTTTGTGAAAATAATCCTTATTTTTAGTTTAGAAAATGAGATGCATTTTCTATCGTTTAAAATATGTGGTCTAGATTGTCTTTTTAGAAACATACATATATATATTATTTTCCGGGTACTTTTCATTTTATTTATATGTTATTGTTTACAAGTTTTTGAAAAACCTCTGTGGTTATGATAAAACTTCTTTTACATTTCCAAACCAGGCTTTTGCCACATATATATATTTTTTAAAACACAAATTATTAGACCACTATCTTATTACACGACAATTTCCAACTACCTTCTAAATCTTCATTTTCATTCTTTTTTGTTTGGATCATTTGAAAAGTTTAAATATCTTTTGTTTACTTATGGATTAAATATTGTGCCAGGTATGTTTTACTAAGCTTTTAAGAACATGGTCCACACCTGACATTTCCATTAAACTTGTGACTGTCCTCATCTGGGAATCAATACGACATCAAAAGAGAATGGATTACAGCACAACCAACCTGTAAAGGCACTTTTGCTGCTAAGCCAGCCACTTTTCTCTATTATTCCTCCTCCTGTGACTTAAGCTCCATTTAGAACAATGTGGCCCTTGGGAAGAGCTGTGCATAGCATGGAGCGATGCGTGATTCCCACGCTGCAGAGGGAAGTCTCAGTGTGGATGTGTTGCAATGGTGAGCCCTAGGAAGTCTTGAAAAGAAGGGATGGGGCCAGAGAAAAGCTCATGCCCATAACATGAAAAGGCTCTGGGGTTCCCTATGCTCTGGTGGGCCATTAACATTTATTCCCTACCAGTGTAACTTAGAGATAGACACCTTCAAGTCACTGTTGAGATCAAAAGGAGGTGCTGTTCATGATGATCCCCAGACAGCACTTAGAGCATCTTAGAGCCTTTGCTCCAAATGGCTTCTCTTTTTTTTTTTTTTTTTTTTTTGAGACAGAGTCTTAAGCTGTTGCCCTGAGTAACGTGCCCTGGGTCCAGCTCACAGCAACCTCCAACTCTTGGGCTCAAGTGATTCTCTTGCCTTAGCTTCCCGAGTAGCTGGGACCCCAGACGCCCACCACAACGCCTGGCTATTTTTTGGTTGTAGTTGTCATTGTTGTTTGGCGGGCCTGGGCTGGATTCGAACCCACCAGCTCTGGTGTATGTGGCTGGCGCCCTAGCCGCTTGAGCCACAGGTGCCAAGCCAGCTCCAAATGGTCTTAATTGTTATCTGCTTCCTTTCTAAAATATCTTATCTTTGAAAAATCTATTCCTAATGGTCAAGGGAATTTGCAAAGGTAAAGTTCTTGTTTAAATAAAAATTATCATGAGAATAACAACATTAACAGCTTTCCCTTATGTGATATTTCTGTTCAGTTGTACCAGCCTGGTTCTAAGTGATATTCACATATTGTCTCATTTAATAATCTTCAATGCGTGACAGATGGGGAAATAGAAGTCCAAGGAAGGTGGTAGCAGGCTACCCCAATCACACAGTGAGCAGGGGAGAAGCTGGATTTGAAAGAGGACAGGCTTCCTCTGAATTCTGTCTTCAACGATTATACCATATAATATCACCTATTAATCTATTAACACTAATTGGATGCAGTAAAATCAGTTCATGATGTTTCTGATTGTAAAAGGACAAACCTAATAGGCTCTAGTTTATTATTATAACTGCAGTAACTCATTTCTCCACTTACCAAATTTTTATGGGTTCCTGTTATTCACTTGTCACAGCACAAGGCAGAGGTGGGATAAGATAGACGGGATCCCTGACTTCAAGGATTGTCCAGTCTGTTGGGGTACATGAACCTCTTAAGGAGGAATTGCAGGTGAGTGAGCGTGATGTGTGATATGACGGGGATGTTCAGGGAACAGATGACCTAACCGTGCCTCTGCATCAGAGAGGGCTGCCCTGGGGAAGTGACACTCCAGTGACACCTGAGCGATGAGTGAATGTTTGTCATGAAGATGACATGAGGCGAGGAGTTTCAGGTGCAGGTAGCAAGAGATGGGGAAGGTCATAGGACAGGGAGGACCTCTGGAGCCTACAGATGGAGGGAGGCTGAGTGTGTAGAAATAGCGGCCGTGAGGCTGAGCGTGAAGGCGGCCAGCTCAGGGGCAGCTTTGAGGCCATCTTCAAGAGTTTTCCCTTTATCTCAAGGGAAAAGAGAAACCCATATGAAATATTTAAAAAGCTGTGGATTGGGCAACGCCTGTGGCTCAAAGGAGTAGGGTGCTGGCCCCATATACTGGAGGTGGCGGGTTCAAACCCGGCCCCTGCCAAAAACTATAAAAAAAAAAAAAAAAGGTGTGGATTGACATGATTAGATTTTCATTTTAGAAAGAATGTTTTGGCTCCCACATAGAGATTAGATTGAAATTGTGGGGGTTGGGGTGGGGTGGGGCTAGTCTAGAGGCAAGGGAGGCCAGTGAGAAGTCTCTGGTTTAGAATCAATGGTGGCTGGATCTGGAGTGTTAGTAGAGATAGAAAGAATTGAGTAGGTTTAAGAAACACAATGGAGAAGCAATGGAACTTAGTGATTGAGTAGATGCCAGGATGGGTGGCTAAGGGTGAGGTGTTTCTGGCTCCAGCCGAGGAGAAGAGGTCTGTGGCATTTACTGACATCCAGAACACTGGAGGTGTGTGTGGGCTATGATGAGCGGTGAAGACAATGGCATTGTTTTGTGTGCTGGGTTTTAGGTGCCTCTGAGACATGACATGAAGTTGGTAAGAGCTTAGCACAGGGCTCATGGTACAGAGCAGGTGCTCAGTAAATGTTGCTGAGTTGAATTAATGTCCTGGTAGAGGGGGTCTGTGTGTTTGGAGCTCAAAGTCGGGCTTGCAGAGAGAAAAATGAAGGTTTCTAAAATTTTATCATAGAGCAGAGAACTAGAGCCAAGCAGTACGGGGATGTGGGAGTGTGAAGACAGTGATAAGAGCAGAAGGACGGGGCTGAGCCTTGGGCAGTGCCAACATTTGGGAAATGGGCAGAGGAAAGGGAGGCTGTAACAGAGACTGAGAGGAAGAAGCCAGAGAGGTGGGAGGAACGTCATGAGGCTGCTGTGTCATGGGAGCCGGGGGAATAGGCTATTTCCAGAGGCCAAACTGTCAAACACCTCCAACAGATCAAGCAGCATAAGAACTGAAAAACATATTTTGGATTTCAAAATAAGAAATCCAAATTTCCTTATGAGGAAATCTAATCTCTCTTGTTTTGGGCGGGTGAAACAAGAGATGGGCGGGTGAAACAAGAGGTGCAGATGGAGGTCTGGGCGGGTTGGGCTGCTGGTGCCCATGCCAGTGAAGGTCACGTCGGTCACACGGTCTATTCATCACCCATCACCACCACCATGCTCCTCTTTCCAGATGCCCTCTGCACATCTCACACCAGCTCCCCTCACATGTAGACCCTTACCATGCTCGAGCTCATAAGCACGGATGCCCTTGCACATTACACTACTCTCCACATTGGCCCCCTCTTCTCCTGAGTTCTTAGCCCCGGGCTAAGCCTTCTGTAGCATGGACATGGCTCATCCTGTTTGGATTGTGACACCCCTCACAGAACCATTTCTTTGCACGGACAGTATCCTCACCCTGCCTGTGCTGTGACATTCATGCCAGACTCCTCTCATGACCCCATATGGGTTGTCACGCCTTACACGGAGCCTCCCTGGTGTGGACACACTCTTCAGCCTGTGTGGACTCCAACTGCCCATGCCAGGCTCTTCTATGGGGATGTCTCTTTTACATCGACCTACCTACTGGTTTTAGGATAAAATTATTCAGGGAGAGAAAATTAAGAGAAAAAGAAAAGGCAGGAAAGAATTATATTTTTTATTGATCTTATTTTTATCTTCTATTCACAGATATTCTCTGAATATAGCATCTGTATTTGCAGTGTGTGTATGTGAGAGAAAGAGAGAGAGAGGGGTGAGAGGATGGGTACTATTACTTATATATTATCAATGAAGATCCATTGTCCAGAGAATTTAAATGTCAAAGACTATGCACATCTTTGGCCAAAATGGCTGAGTATGGGCTGGATGGAATAGGAGGAGGAGAGGCCAAGTCCCGAGACATAGGAGATTTGCAGGGGGTTAGGATGAGGGGTGGATGGGGCAGCTTGGCAGGATTAGGATAGAAGGAGGGTTGACGTACTTCAGAGGGGAGTCAATGGACAGGGGAATAATCACCAATGGGGAGAACTTCAATAGCTTGCTGAAGATCACACAGCTGGCAGGGACTGAGCTGGAGCGTCAAAGGGTGTGGACTCTGCATTTTATGTTTTCCAATTACCAGAAAGACCTTGGTGATTCTAAACAAGCATGTCCAGAGAGAGATGATGGAAGCCCAGTGAGAGAAGGTTAATGGAAAGTGATTGATGGATCTGAAGGGAAGGGGACAGGTGGGACAGAAGCTGGAGGGGTGGCAGGGGGATAGATCTTTTTTCTCAGAAGAGTCCTGAGTAGATCTGCACATACAACGCAAAGATTGATGAAAAGGGAAAACCTGAAAATATCGGAGAGCAGAGGCTGGGAGTTACATCCAAAAGGGCTGTGAATGCTTTTGTGGGGAGCCTGGTGTCATGTCTGTGAGTGACTGACAGACACGTTAAGCAGATGACGGCCGTGACCAGGTGGTAGAGTGGAGGGGTTAAGAGCTTGAGCTAATGGAGCCAGAGGGCCTGGATTCCTAATGTGGTTTAGACGTCATGTTGAGCAAGGAAGTTAATCTTTTGACTTAATTTTGTCATCTTTAAGGAAATTTGTGAATTAATATATACATAAGAAACCTTGAAAGTGCCTGGCACATGGTAACACTCAATAAATGTCAACTATTATTATTTTAGATTGGCTAATGTGTGAAGGTCTGAGAAGCTTTTCCACAGTCAGAATGAGGAATTGTGAGTGCCTGAACCAAGGTTGTGATAGAAGGATTTTAAAGCAGGGGTTAAATTTGAGACTTACGAGGAGCTAAGATGCGGCAGGACTTGGTCACTGATGGAAGGTTTGGAGCAGGGGACAGGATTTGCAGTGGAGAAGGTGTGCCATCCCTTAAAATGGAAACCAGAGACTGAAGGTAGCAAATTCAGCTCGGGCTGCATTCAGGTTAAGGTGCCTGTGTACATCTAGGTAGGGGTTCCCCCTGAAACAGTGGGGTATATGAGTCTGAATTATCAAAAAAAGGTGACCTGCTATAATGTATCCCTAGCCCATGAGTCTGGATTAAGGGTTAAGGCAGAAAGTAGAGCTGAGCATTTAAAGGATGTGAGGCAGGTTGATACAGAGTCTGTAAAAGTCTCAGTAAGAAATATACTAAAGAAAGCCCAGTGGATTAGGATAGAGGTTCAATTTATGCCAAAAGAAAAATCCAGTGTTCCCATTGCAGATGGTAGGTGACCACTGATAGTGAAGAATACAGGATAGTCTATGTATGAATGTCTTCATTACATAGTGGGAACTTTTAGGAATTTTAGATACAATTTCCATGGTGTTGGTCCAAACACTATGTCTTTGTCATTGATTGCGTGCACGCACAACAGCCATAATGTTTTCTACTAAAATATTTTGCCCAGAGCTACACAGAAAGTTTAACTGGGCAGAAGTGTTATTGCAATCAGCATGGTTTATGTCTGATCCCATCCTTGGTTGATTGTTCTGCCTCAGAAGTCCTGGCGGAGCATTGCTATGTGGCACCATGCCTCCCTGGCAGATGGGAATGAGTGTAGTTATTCAGTGATTCGGTGTGTGCATCAATTTTCATGATCAAGGCAGGATTTTCTGTGCAGAGTATCTAGGCATGAGGGTAAAAGGATAAGATGCCATTACGTCTCTAGCACGGAGACGGATTAACGCTAAAAACTTGACAACTGCTTATGCAAGTTAAAAGTTTGTAAATTTCGGTCTGGATTTGTGTTCATTGGGGAACTTATGATAATGAAGCATTTTTTTGGTCCCAGTTCAGCTCTCTCGAGAAGGAACACATACAAATCCCTTTAATAACCTAGACTGACTGTTAACTCTGAGCCGATGAATCGCGTGTAAAAAAGGGGAGGCCGGATCTTTGTGTGCACCTCACAGCACATTGTGCAGAAGAAAGTACAATTTTGTGATTTCCCTAGAGGTAGAGGGAAATAGGAAATTTAAAGAAAATGTATCAGAAACTTTAGTACGTAAAATTTGTTAAAGTTTCAAATATATAAATAATAGGAAAATTTTGACCACAGAGTCAGAATGTCATGGTTCTATTTAGACTGAAAATGAGTATTCAAGAGAAGTTTAAGGTAATTACATTTTACTCAATGACTTTGATTTTTGGTTAAAATTTTGTCCTGTGGGAGGCTCACATTTGTAAAATTTTCCTTTCGGTATATTTATTTTTATGTATAATCATAATTATGTATGTAGATATTTATTGCTCTATCATAGGACATGACATAATCATTTATTTTGCTTGTATCTTTGTGAATCAGGAATTCAGGAATTGATGTCTGCTGGACGTGCTGTTCACTGGGGTGGTGAGGGCTAGAGCCCCATTTCCAAGGTCTGGCCTGTTGGTGCTTCTCTGTTCCTTTTTCTCTGTCCTTGTCCTTCTCTGTGTCTCTGTCACTCTCAATATCTGAAGGTTGAGAAGGCCTTCAGGGTCTGTCCCTACATCCCCGGCTTCTCACAGAAGGATGGTGGCAGAGTTGTCTCTTGGTTTACAGAGGCAGGAAGCAAATGTTTTCAGGCTCTGTAAGGTCATGGCTTCAGGGAGCCTGGCTTCAGTTTTGCAGGGTGCTATTGGCCAAAGTAGATGGTGCCCTGGTTCAGAGGGTGCAGAGATAAATGAAGAAACCATCTCAGGGCGGCACCTGTGGCTCCAAGGAGTAAGGCACTGGCCCCATATGCTGGAGGTGGTAGGTTCAAACCCAGCCCCAGCCAAAAACTGCCAAAAAAAAAAAAAATCATCTCCAAGTGATTGTTACACTAAAATTAGTGCAGAGTGTTTCTGAGCTGACTCTGGAGATAGAAAGAGCTGCAGTCAAATCTGATTCTGACGCTGCCCAGCTGTACAGCCTGGGAAGGGAGTTCATTCTCTCAGCGACAGTCTCCTCATCTATAAACTGGCCTAATGATAGTACCTGCTCCAGCACGTTGTTCCTGAGAATAAGAGACAGACCATGTGCACAGCCTCTAGGAGACTGTGTGGACCACTGGGAGCCACTTTAATAAGAAAGATTCAGTGAGTGAGTAGATTTCATGCTTTGAAATAGATGATGGCTTTTGAGTGTGCAATGAGGCTTTATTTGTAGGAATGGCCTGGTCCTGAATTGTGGCCACGAGTAGATTCCCCAGTGTGAGGGTGCCAATCTGCTAAGCGTGCATGTCCGTTTTCTCCCTCGAAGCCTTCACATGAGCAATGATAAAGCTTCCTGTATGTTGAGGGGATTGAATTGATTTCTGTGTCATAGAGAACTAACTTACTGACCAATAAGCAGTGTGCTAGCTGACAATAACCTCAAAATTATTTGAAAAACCACTCAGTGAGATGGTAGAATACAATTTAGGCACTAAGACACTTGGTATTCCACGATTAGGTGAATTTTAAAATATATCTTGTTTTTTTTTTTTTTTGAGACAGAGACTCACCATGTCACCCTGGGTAGAGTGCCATGGCCTTATAGCTCATAGCAACCTCAAATTATTGGGCTTAAGCGATTCTCTTGCCTCAGCCTCCCAAGTATCGGGGACTACAGGTGCCCACCGCAATTCCTGGCTTTTTTTTTTTTTTGCAGTTTTTGGCCAGGGCTGGGTTTGAATCTGCCACCTCCAGCATATGGGGCTGGCACCCTACTCCTTTGAGCCACAGGTGCCATCCACTATTTTTTTTATTGTAGTTATCATTGATGTTTAACAGGCCCTGGCTGGGTTTGAACCCACCAGTCCCGGTGTATGTGACTGGCACCCTGACCACTGAGCTATGGGTGCCGAGACTAATTCAAATACATTTTGACATGTCCTCTGAATTCAAGGTCAAGATATTCTAGGATGGTACATTTAGTCAGAGAAAATGGAGGGCTGGCCTGGTAATTTGTTAAATAAAGAACCTAAAGGCTCAATATTATACATTTATTAACTTTTTGGTTACATTGGAATTATAATTAGAAACATTAAGTGCAGACAATTATATATTAATTCTGAGAAGCCTAAGTTATTCTTGAAAAGTTTCATGCTTAGCATTTCAACAAAAGCTTCAGAAAAGCCTCTTCTCTCAAAGGATTTGGCTCTGTGTCTGCTGCTCTGGATACGGGGCTGCAGTCCCTGAGACGTGGGCACGTGTGGCTATGACAGTGAAAGCCGAGCGGGGCTCAGAAGTAGCTGAAGAGCGCCCACATTCTGTTTTTCATGTTGCCTCAGCCCTGAAGAGCTCCCGACGTGAGGGTCTTCTTTAAGAGTCAACATACATGAAGTCCTGTACTTAACTGCTCTCCGCACAGCTCAGAACGAAATGAGAAACAGGCGCTGGGAGAGGTCCATGAAGAAAGATGGACTGAATTTTTACATACCCTGTGAGTTTTCTGCCTGTTGTCCCTTAAGAAAATAATAACCTCTTGCTTCTGCAGTAAATGTTCTTCTGAAGCACCCAGGGATTGCTGCCTGGTATTGATCTACACTTAACCTATTTAATAAAGCTCCAACACGTTCCTCGTCACCGAATCTCTACTTCTTTATGCTTTCTTTCCCTTTTTTATTCTCTCCCTTTTTATAATACTCTAAAATCTCTCTTCATGCGTGTCTATTTCTCTTTTGCCTCCATCCATTTTGTTTTAAGCTCCGTCTATTGGACGTCTCCAGCATTTACCCTCCTTAATGATCACAGCCCCACTCTGGCCACAACAATAGCCACAGAACCAGCTGCTACCTGTTGATCTTTTACTACGGACAGCTGTGATTCTCAGCACGTGTGCCACGGCAAAGTGCCAGGGGCTCCAGGGGATGCCCCCCAAATTTTAAAGACCATGAATTAAATTATTTTCAAAAGAAGTTCAAAGCACAATATGTGTTTTTTAACACTTTTTTCTGATCAACCTAATTTAGGTGTGCCACGGAAGTTTAACTGTAAGTTCAAGTGTGCTGTGAGAAAAAGAAGGTTAAAAACCCTGACGTCCGGGATGCTGCCACTGCCTTTCATCTTTCTTTCTCACCCTGCTCTTGCCCTGCACAGAATATTTTTGTCTTCAGTTTCGAATCCCAGATACCAGTTTGTCTTCTTTTATGATCCATCATACTCCCATCAGAGCCACGACGGATCCCAGGAGTGCCCTCTCTCATTTTGTTCCAACGCTCAAAATGCAGGAGGAAAAATCCATCTTGGAGCCAAAGGACAAATACACTCACCGTGTATGC
>CAUYQV010027911.1:0-31422 GCA_963574575.1 Galagoides demidoff | reverse complement strand
AGTTTGTTTTAAGTAGGGAATGAGAAAGAAAGAAAAGAAAGAAAAAGGAATGAAGAAAGAAAGAAAGAAAGAAAGAAAGAATGGAAGTAAGGAAGGAAGGACGGAAGGTTGGAAGGAAGGAAGGAAGGAAGGAGGAAAAGAAAGAAAGAAAGAGGAAGGGGAGGGGAGGGAAAAAGAGTGGAGAGGAGAGGAGATATGGAAAGTATACAGAGTATTGATAGTAATGTGTGGTTAAAACAACAAAAAAAGCAAAAAATAGGAATATAAAATGGTGAGAGAGTGTGTTGAAATTTTAGATAAGGTGTCAAAGGCAGGGCATTCACTGTGACAGTCTGGAAAGAAATGAAGAAGGCAGCACATAGGTGTCTGAGGAAGAGGGCTCCGGAAAGAAGGAACAGGTTGCTAATGTAGGAATCCTTAGGTAGGACTGTGCTTGTAGTATTTGAGGAATGCTATGAAGAGCAGAGTGACAGAGAGCCAGGCAGCCAAATCCTGCAGTGCTTATGGGACACAGTACCATGGTGAGAGAAGGAACTGTTGGAGAGGAGTTGAGGAAAAGGGTGATGAGGTCTGACTTAGGTTTTCACTAGATGCCTTTGACTGTGAGCTGAGAAGAGATGTAGGAAGTAAGGACAGGAAAAGAAAGATCAGTTTGGAAGCTTTTGAAATGCTCCAGTGCACAGGTGATGGCGCTTGTACCAGGGATGTGAGAAAGGTCTGAATCTCTAGTATGTTTTGAAGGTGAAGCCCCAGCATTTGCTGATAGATCTCACATACAGCATAAGAGAAGTAAAAGTCGGGAATGATTCCAGGATTCACACCCTTGCTTGATTTAGCAAAAACTGCAGAGGGACCTGGCTTGGGTGAGAATCTCTGGAGTTCCACTTTGAACCTGTTCTAATTGTGGTACCTGAGTGGAAATGTGTAGCAAGAAGTTGCCCATGTGTCTGGAGTTGGGGGAGGTGTAGAACAGGGAGTCCTCAGCATACAGCCAACGAGAGGAGAAGTGAGTTTGGCAAAAGGAGGTTTCTTTTTGGCCAGGGCTGGGTTTGAACCCACCACCTCTGGCATATGGGGCCGGCATCCTACCCTTTTGAGCCACAAGTGCTGCCCAGCAAAAGCGGTTTTATTGAACAAGAATAAAAAAGTGATTTTTAAACTCTCCAAGACACAGAATATACAAATGACTGATGGCCAGACAGTAAGTTAAAATAAAACTCTGACTCATATTCTGCAGCACTTGCCCAAGAAACCAGCCTGCTCTCCACAAGTCAGAGTTGTAAAAAGTCGATGACTGTGTCTAGTAACAACCCGTAAAGCCAAATAATAATCCCTGTAGCCATTAGTCCCAAATGGCCAGGATTTGATTAATAATTGATAGCTTTCCTAAATTTTGTTTCAATTTTCAGCTTATGATCACACAGAGAAAGCCAAATACTCTTCCCTCACCAATCACATAGGACGCCCCTCCTCTAGTTAGCTGCATCATTCTTTGCTCAGGGTGCACCTGAAGTCTTCCTTTTTTTCCAATATAAAGCTTTCCCACCTCCCTGTTTGTCTTTGATTCTTCACCAAATGCAAGTGATAGAGGCTAGCTCCCTTGCTACAGCAAGTTCAGAATACTAGACTGAGTTTTTTCAAGGGTGGTCTTGGTTTATTTTCACATCTCCTATCATGTCTGTACATCATAGGGAAATGATAACTCTGGAAAGGAGTTTATACAAGATAAACATAGATCTAGTTGGGACTACTTGATACATTAGAGTCACTCCCTAAACTCTTAGAGCCTCCTCCTTTGACTTTCCATAAACTTTCTTAAACTGCCATAATTTAAAAATATTGAAATTCATTGTGTGCATCAAAGAACAAATATAATGTTAAATTGTCTCTTTTCTACTATGAAACAGCTAAGTACAAACAACTAATTGTATGGCCAAAGATTTCCCCGGCTTGGTTATTTATACAGAAATAACCAGAACAGAATTATCTTTTTACAGTGTTCTAGTAAAGAGTTACATTTGGCCTGGTTTAAATAATTTGTTTAAAATATATTTATTGAGATAGAGAGTGCTTTCTTTTTTAAAGCTGAGATAATGTTGGCAGTATTTCTGTTATGAAAAGCCTATAAATATTATAGTTAAAAGTTCTGAATAGAATGGTTACAAGGTTTGTGTATTAAACATTTTTTCCAAATACCCAAGTTGTTTGACTCTTTTGTTATCATTATTTTTTCATATCCAATTTTAATATTAGAAAAAGCTGAGCTTTGATTGCTATCGGAAAAGATCATAGATCAAAATTAGGATGGAAAAAAAATTCTTTGTTTGGTTTTAAACTTGGGCTAGAGTCTTTTATCCATTAGAGCAGTGTTTTTCAACCTTTTTTTACCTCCCACCTCACTTAAACCTACAGTTAAAGTTCAACAGCACACTTAAATTATGTTAATAAAAAAAAGGCTATACTTACTGTGCTTTGAACTTCTTTCAAAAATAATTTAATTAATTTTCACTACATACCTAATATCTTCTAATGGCACACCAGTGTGCTGCGGTACCTGGTTGAAAATCACTGCTCTAGAGGCAAATTCCCTTTGTTTTAATCTTGTGACTTCACTCACCCTCAAGTCCCTGTACCTAAGGCAGAGATGACAGCATCTGCTTTATGCAGTTCACTGGATTGAGCTGCAGTTCTAGTGAGACAATGTGCATAAGATTATTGTGAAAGCTAAAAGCTGATAGCAGTGGATTGATCATCACTGTCCAAGGACAAAATTACAATAAATTTGATTTAAAGTTACAATTTAGACCAACCAAATAAATTCTTAAAGTGAGAAACACCTCATTTTATGAACTAGTATGAGTGTTCTGACGAGCTGAGCAGAGGAGGTTGACTTTATAGGTAGAAAAGGGCTGAAGAAAATGGAAACAAGGAATGAAAGCAGATTGGTCATTTCAAAGTTCCTTTCTCTCATACCCCAATATAACAGGGATATTTTAAATCACATAATTGCAGACAAACTAGAACAATATTTTTAAAGGTCCCTGTCCCCATTATTTAGATTGTTACTGTGTTAGGGAAGAAACACCAAAATTCTGAGTAGGCTTTTTATTTATTTTTATTTTTTTTAACTTAACTTTTATTAAATCATAACTGTATACATTTGTGGGTACAATGATGATTTCATATACAACGTGGAATGCTTGGGCAGTGCCTGTGGCTCAAGTATATGGGTAGGGCGCTGGCCCCATATACTGAGGGTGGCAGGTTCGAATGCGGCCCCAGCCAAACTGCAACAAAAACATAGCTGGGTGTTGTAGCAGGTGCCTGTAGTCCCAGCTACTCAGGAGACTGAGGCAAGAGAATCACCTAAGCCCAGGGGATGGAGCTATTTCTTTTCTCAGGGTTTCATAATACTCATTATAAAGATCTTTCACATCCTTTGTTAGATAAACTCCCAAGTATTTCATCTTCTTTGGTACTACTGTAAAAGGAATAGAGTCCTTGACTATATTTTTGGCTTGACTATTGTTGGTATACATAAAAGCTACTGATTTGTAAGTACTGATTTCTGAGACACTGCTATAGTCCTTGATCACTTCTAAGACCTTTGTAGTTGAGTCCCTGGGGTTTTTCTAGGTATGATCATGTCATCTGTGAAGAGTGAGAGTTTGCTCTCCTGTGACCCCATGTGAATACACTTGATCCCCTTCTCTTGCCTAATTGCAATGGTTAGAACTTCCATTATTATGCTGAATAGCAGTGGTGACAATGGGCATTTGTCTAATTCCAAATCTAAGTGGAAATATTTTCAATTTTATTCCATTCAATATGATATTGGCTGTGGGTTTTCTGTAAATGGCCTCTTACAAGTTTAAGAAATGTCCCATCTAAGCCTGTCTTCTTAAGTGTTCTAATCATGAAATGATGCTGGATAGTATCGAAAATCTTTTCTGCAGCAATTGGTCTTTTTTTTTTATTTTATTTATGTGGTAGATTTACATATGTTGAACCAACCTTGTAAACCTGGGATAAAACCAATTTGATTGTGTTGTATAAATTTTTTGATGTGTTATTGAATTGTTTGCTAAGATCTTATTGAATATTTTTGCATCAATATTCATTAATGATATTGATCTGTTGTTTTCTTTTCTTTTCTTTTCTTTCCTTTTCTTTCTTTCTTTTTTTTATTTTGAGACAGAGACTCAGTCTGTTGCTCTCAGTAGAGTTCTGTGGTGTCACAGTTCACAGCAACTTCAAACTCTTGGGCTCAAGCTATCCTCTTGCCTCAGCCTCCCAAGTGGCTGGGACTACCAGCACCTGGCACAGTGCCCAGTTATTTTTAGGGACGAGGTTTTGCTCTTTCTTAGGCTGTTCTTAAACCCATAAGCACAGGCAATCCATCCATCTTGGCCTCCCAGAGTGCTAGGATTACAGACATTATAGTTGTTCTTGTTGAGTCCTTTCCTGGTTTGGGGATCAAGGTGATATTTGCTTCATACAGTGTGTTGGGGAAGAGTTCTTCTTTTTCTATGCTTTTGAAAAGGTTATGTAATATTGGTACTAGTTCCTCTTTGAGAGTTTGTTAGAATTCTGGTGTGAAGCTATCAGGTTCTGGATTTTTCTTTCTTGGGGGATTTTGTATAGGTGATGCTACTTCAGTGCTTGATGTAGGTGTAGTCAAAATTTCTAATGCTTTCTGGCTGAGTCTAGGAAGATGGCATGCTTCCAAGTATTGGTCCATTTCCTCCAGATTTTCATGTTTCTGAGAATATTTTGTAGTAATCACTGAGGATTTTTTTTTAAATTTCTGTAGTATCTGTAGTTATTTCTCTTTCATCATTTCTGACTGATGTTATTAGTGATTTTTCTTTTCTGTTTCTGGTTAGGTTAGACAAAGGTTTATTAATTTTATTAATCTTTTCAATGAACCAACCTTTTGTTTCATTGACATTCTGAATGATTCTTTTGTTTTCAATTTCATTTAATTCTGCTCCAATTTTGGTTATTTCTTTTATTCTGTTGGGCTTGTGGTTGGATTGTTCTTTCTTTTCCAATTGCTTGAGGTGACTCTTTAACTTATTGACTTCCTCTCTTTCTGTTTTCTTGATGAAAGCTTCTAATGCTATAAATTTCCCTCTTAGAATTGCCTTTGCAGTATCCAGCAGGTTTTGATAATTTGTGTCTTCATTCTCATTTTCCCCCCCAAATTTGATGATTTCTTTTTTAATCTCATCTTTGACCCAGCTGTCATTCAGCCTAAGGTATTTAGTTTCCATGACTTTGTTTGAGTATGAAGATTTCTGTTGCTGCTGAGTTCAACTTTTATTTCATGATGGTCTGAGAAGATACAAAGAATAATTTCTATTCTTTGAAACTTGTTGAGGTTAGACTTATGTCCTAAGATATGATCAATTTTGGAGTATGATCCATGGGCTGATGAGAAGTATGTGTATTCAGTTTTATTAGGATGACATGTTCTGTAGAGGTCTGTTAAGCCCATTTGTTCTAGGGTCAGGTTTAATTCTAATATTTATTTATTTAGTTTCTTCTTGGAGGATCTATCCAAGACTGTCAAAGGGGTGTTGAAATCTCCAACTATTACAGTGCAGGAAGCTATCAAGTTGTTCATCTCCATTAGGGTTTGCTTTATAAATTGAGGAGCATTCTGGTAGGGTACATAAATGTTAATTATTGAAATATCTTCATGTTGGGTGTTTCCTTGACATTTTATCTTTGTTAGTTTAAAGCCAATTGTCTACAAATAAAATTGCAACCCCTGTTTTTTTTTTTGTTTTCATTTGTCTGTATTAAAGATGACACTCCCTTCACCCTGAGTCAATTTTTATTCCTTAAGGTAAGCTGAGATTCTTGTATTCAGCAGATGTCTGATCTTAATTTATGTATCAAGTCAGCCAACCTCTTCCTCTTTAGAGGACAATTTAAACCATTCACATTAATTGAGAAAATTGATAAGCCTGGTAGTGTTTTTGGTGTCATGTTTTTTCAAAAGTCCAGTGGATATTTTTAATCTTTTCACCACTGTGGAGGTTGGGTTTTGTTCAAACATTTCTGAGTGAGTTTACTTTGGGGGTAGAGCATTGTGCTGGTCATTGTGGAGAATGGGTCTGAGATTATCCTGGAGAGCTGGTTTAATTATGGCAAATCTCTTCAACATGTCTACTTCATTAAAGTATTTGATTTCTCCATCACAAATGAAACAGTTTAGCTGGATACAGGATCCGGGGCTGAAAGTTGTTTTGTTTTAGGAGGTTGAAGGTTGATGACCATCCTCTTCTTGCTTGAAAGGTTTCAGCTGATAGATCTGCAGTCATTCTAATATTCCTCCTCTTGTAGGCAATGCTTTTCTTACATCTGGCTTCTTGCAGGATTTTCTCCTTCATATTAACTTTGGTAAAGTTAATTGCAATGTGTCTTGGAGATGGTTTATTTGGATTGAGTCTTGCTGGAGTTCTGAGACTATGTACTGTCTGAATTTCTGTATCTCTTGCAATGCTCAGGAAATTCTCCTCCATAATATCTTAGAGTAGAGCATCTGTGCCTTTAGAACTATCCTCTTCTTCTTCAGGAATTCCTATAAATTGGATATTTGATCTTTTGGAATAATCCCAAAACTCTCTCAGGGAATGTTCTTATTTTCCATTTTTCCGCCACTTTGAATGCTTGGGATCATTCCAAAGCCTTGTCTTCAAGTTCTGAGATCCTTTCTTCTGCTTGCTCAACTCTATTACTGAGGGATTCTACTGTAATTTGAGGCTCCTTGAATAACTTTTTCACTTCCTTGAGCTCTGCTATATCTTTTCTCATTATATCCATATCCTTGGTGACTTTGTCTTTGAATTTGTTAATTTCTTGAAGCATCTATTGAACTACTCCTTGGATTTATATTTCTATATTTTCTCCATTCGATCCATCATATTTGCTATCAATATTCTGAATTCTATTTCTGGTAATTCAGCCATTTGTCTATAAATGGCATTTTCTGTTGTATATCCCTTGTCATTCCTTGGGGGAGTTGATCTACTCTGATTATTCATGTTACCAGAGTTCTTCCACTGGTTCTGCCCCATGAGTATTTTCCACAATTCATCTATTAAAACTGGTGTCAGGAAGGGGAGCTAACTAGCCCTATATCAATAAGCCAGGGCTTGTGATTGTGGTTTTCCCTCTACATCTTTACAAAGGTCCCTTTCAGAGCAATAGCCAGAGACTCTGAGGACCTGTTTGGTGATATAGCACAACCTGTCTCTGTCTTGAAGTCAGCCAGTCTCTACCCAATCCTAACAAGTTGTGGTATTAGTCTGAAATCTCAGGTCGAGAGAGATACAGTATTAGTTGCAACAGCTGGAGGAGGAGAATTAGGCCTTTTCCACTATAAAACAGCTGTTGGTCAACCTCAAAGTGTCCCACAGTGGATAATCCAGGTTGAGAGTTCTAATCAGATTGTCCTGGGCAATACAATCACTGCTCAACAAGGAGAGTTCAAAGGGTCTCTAGCAGCCCAATAGTAGAAATCCACAGGGAGTTCCATCCTGGAAACCTGAGGGGATGGAGCTTGGTCTCCTCTGGTGAGCCACCAAGTCAGAAGAGATCACCCATCAAAGGGAGAACAGAGGCATCATTGCCTCTGTCCACCATGCACCTTTGTGGTACATCTCTCTCTCCTGCATGTCCCTCTCTTCTCTTACCCCTTGCTTCCACTTGAGTCACTGTTTCTGCACTGCTGTCCAGCTTAGGCCTCTCAGGGAATTATCAAACACTCTGGGATCTGCAGGGGAAAGTCCTTCAGACTGCAAGGCAAGGGTGGAAGGGTGGACTGGGAATTCAGAATTGTAGGAAAAATATTTGTTCGATTTTATTCTGGGCAGGAGGATGCCTAGGGTCAGAAGTGGGACCTCTCTGGAGAAGGAGGCCTGATGTTTAGTGGCTCTCTCCCTTGGGGTAAAATGAGAGGTCATTTGTTCCTTGTTCACTTACAGAGAGGCCACAGTGAGCCTCCCACTTGGGGGAGGGGTCTCTCATCTTCTTGGTGATGGACTTTTTACCTGGAATTTGTTTTCTTGGATCCTCTTTCTTGGAGTTGCAGCTTGCCTCAGCAGAGATGGTGTGCAATTGTCTATCTTATTTCTTAGTTCAGCTCCCCACCTTCAGCTTCTCTGTGTCCACTTCTGTCCAATATTTCTCCCTGTGGACAGGAGCCTCTGGTGAAAGCTGCCTCTAGTTGACCATCTTCCTTCCTCCTTCTCTGTTGGCTTTTTAAAGTCCAATACTGGTCCACATTTCAGATTCTCAGAAAAAATGTATTTCATAGATATGGATCAAAGTTTCTTTCCTTAATAGGGTTAAAACAGAGGGAACTTTTTATCATGCTAGCTCATGCAAATTCAGCCCATTCTGATTGTTTGCTGTGAATCTCCCATTTTCTTTTTTCTCCCCCCCCCCACCAGGTTTGCTTAATTGCTATTTTTGTTGATTTGTTTAAACTGTCCCATTGTGGAGTTTAGTTTGTATATGTGGCAGTTAGTGAGAATGACTGTGTCCTAGTCATTCTCCCAGTGACTTGACAAATAGCATTTGACTTCTTTCTATTTACACTAGTATCCTTATAAAATAATTCCTTATAAATAATACCCACAGTGCCTGTGGCTCAGTGGGTAAGGCACTGGTCCCATATACTGAGGGTGAAGAGTTCAAACCCGGCCCAGGCCAAACTGCAACAACAAAAACAATAGCCAGGCATTGTGGTGGGTGCCTGTAGTCCCAGTTACTCAGGAGGCTGAGGCAAGAGAATTGCCTAAGCCCAGGACTTGGAGGTTGCTATGAGCTGTGATGCCATAGCACTCTACCAAGGGTGATAGAGTGAGACGCTGTCTCTACAATAATAACAATAATAATAATTCCTTGGCCATATCTTTGGTTTTCCCTTCTAAACATGTTCTCTTATTCTTTACATGGTCAGGCTGAAGAATTTTCACATCTTTTGTTCTGCTTCTCTTTTGATTATAAATCCCATCCTTAACTTCTTTCTCTCTTTTTGTATTTTACTATAAGCAGATAAGAGAAGACACATAGTGCCCTGGACATTTCACTTAGGTATTTCTTTTGCCAAATATCCTAGATCATGACTCTTAAATTCTGCCTTTCACAAAACAGGACACACATAATTTAGCCAAGTTCTTTGCCACTTGGTAATAAGGATGGCCTTTTCTCAAGTTTTCAGTAAGATATTCCTCATTTCCACCTAAAACCTTATCAGGATGACCTTCACTATTCATATTTTACCTGCCTTATGATCATGATCACTTAGGTGATCACTAAGAAGACTGAGGTTCTTTCTACAGCCCTCCACTGTGTCTAAGTATTCCAAGTATCACCCTTAATACCCCATTCATGACAACATAGGCTTTCTCTAGCATATACTTTCAAACTATTCCAGGTTCTACTCATTCCCCACATCCAAACCCACTTCTATACTTTTAGGTATTTGTTACAGTAACACCCTACTTCTATCTTAGTTTCTATGTGCTACTTTACCAATATACCCAAGACTTCATAATTTATGAAAAGCATAAATTTATTTCCCACAATCCTGGGTGGGGGAGTCCAAGATCAAGGTACCAAGGACTTTGTGTCTAGTGAGGGCTTCTCTGTGTTTCCAGGACAAAGTCCTGTTGTTGGGTTCTCACATGGCAGAAGGTGGAAGGGCAAGAAGCAAAATGCTGTATGAATCCTCTTTTATAAAGGCCTTAATCTCATCAACCAGGGCTGTGCCCTAATTACTAAATCATCTTTTAATGACCTCACTTAACACTATCATATTGGTGATTGAGTTTCATTACATGAATTTTGGATGGTACAAAGGCATTTGAAGCATAGCACACTTCATTCTGGTTTGGCTTGGTCTACTAAGGCCCATGAAAGAAATCTATCCCTATACAATGTCCTCCCATAAACTATTTAACATCACTGTTAGTTCCTATTCATATGTTGAACATCAAAGCACCCAAGACAAATTTTCAACATGACTTGTCCTCATGGGGCATAAGAGAGTTTTAGGGATGTCCCACAGTGGTAGGAAACCTACAGAGCTTGTGTTGAACCAGACTAATGAGATCAGAAAACACACAATGCAATAAGACAGGAAAAAGAGACTGTTAAGAGCTATATACACCCTGATATTCAAAAACAAAAATTCAAGAAGTGAAGTTGCTGCATTTATTAAGGACTGTGTGTCCCTGTGCTTTGCCTCCAGAACCTCCCACCTTATCCCCAGCCTTCTAGCCCTGCTTTTTCAGGCTGTATGGAATATGCTGTCTGGAAGAAAGCAGCTTCTGTCCCCATGAAAGGCATGCACTTAATGGGAGACCTTCCGGGATTTCTTTATGTGTAGAACAATTGAGACTTACCAAAACAAAGAATGTTCCCTCTCTAATTATGGCTTACTTTTTATAAAATCTCTACAAAGCTGGAGACCAAATTTTCCTAATTAGTGACCTTTGGAAAGGTTTGCAATTGGAGCCTCCAGAACTATGAGCAGACCTGACTGTGGCTTGGCATCTCTCTGGAGGCATGCCAGGAGTCAAGGGTTCCCTGGTATCTTCTCTCTCAGAGCTTTGTGGCTTTCATTGTGAACACAAAACAAGAAAAGTAAAAAATTTTTGTGGCGTCTTTCATGATCTACTAATGATAGCTTCTAACTAATTTTATTTATCACCCACCAAATGAGTTAACAACACTATCAGTTTATCTCTTACTATTGTGGACTAAAATAAAATCTTAAGCTTCCCAGCTGACTGAATAAACTCACCATTGGCCAAGGGAACCCCCAAGAAATGTGAAAGCTGGCCAGATGTAGTGGCTTATGCCTGTAATCTTAGCACTCTAGGAGACCAAGGTGGGTAAATCACTTGAACGCAGGAGTTCAAGACAAGCCTGAACCTGAGCAAGACCCCATCTCTACTAAAAAGAAGAAAACTATCCAGGCATCATAATTGGTGTCTGTAGTCCCTGCTACTTGGTTGGCTGAGGGAAGAGGGTTGTCCAAGAGTTGGAGGTTTCTGTGAGCTATAATGCCATGGCACTTTACCAAAGCACAGAGATGTGAGTGTCCCGTCCTGCGGGACGCAGTTATTCGTGGGGGTGAGGGGGACTAAGCCTGAAAGACAATGGGTGAGAAAGAGAGAACGAGACCAAGCAGATGCCTTGTCAAGGTCTGTTTAATGGCGGCGAGAGGCCGGTTTTTAAAGCTTACAGGCGAACAGGGGGTGGAGGGAGCAAGGGGGAGGAGTAAAGAGGAGATGTGTCTTTCGCTTATTGGCAGATTTCAGGTTCAGGCGGTCAGCTGGTTTCCCGGGTGCGGGACGGTTGCCATCTTGAGTTTAAACAAAAGAATCCCTGCCATGTGGTCAGTCGCCGAGTAAGAAGTTGCCATGGTTACAAGCGGGGCGGGCACGTAATTTTTTGAGCATTTTGTATGTGCGCTTTGGGGGAGGGGACAGCTCGGCGGGAGCCGAGGATCCTTTTTGGCTTCTGACATGTGAGACTCTGTCTCAAAAAAGTAAATAAATAAAAAGAAAAACTACAAACAGACAAACAAAACTTGAAAGCTGAATTGCTGGCCTAGAGATGTGAGGTCAGAAAAGCTTCATCATGGCCCCTTCCTTTTGGGAGATACTCTATATCTAAATCGTTCAATATTCTTTATCAAAATCTTAACAGGCTTAACAAGACAAAGCTTAAATCACATCAGTTTACTCAACAAATTGCTTGCATTTTGGTATATGTTCAGTGACTTGTCTCTGATTAACAGACTTCCTTATCTTAAGTTAAAACATTCCACATTCTAAACCTTTAGAAAAAGCTTTGGCCAGGCATGGTGGCTCATGCTTGTTATCCTAGCCCTCTGGGAGGCTGAGGCAGGTGGAATGCTTGAGCTCATGAGTTCAAGACCAGCCTGAGCAAAAGCAAGACCCCATCTCTACTAAAAATAGAAAAACTGAGGCAAGAGGATTGCTTGAACCCAAGAGTTGGAGGTTGCTGTGAGCTATGACACCATGGCGCTCTACCTAGGGCAACAACTTGAGACTTTTGAAAAAAGAAAAAGCTTCATTTCTTTAACCAATTACAAAAAAAGAATTTTTAAAGTCACCTATAAAGGTGTAATCCCCACCCTCCCTTTTAGATCTCCTGTTTCTTCTGAGGCAAAGCCATGTACACGGTCCACACATAGGATGACCAGATGTCCTACTTTTGGCAGGACAGGCCAGCTTTTGAACAATTTGTCCAATGTCCTGCGGCATTTTAAAAAAGTCCTGATTTTTGGAAAGAATGCAGGAACGGGCAGGAGAACAGGAAGGGAATATACGGTTTTCGGCTGCCATGTGGCTATTTTGCCAGAATATGAGTTTTATATTATCTTTGTTAATTTTATAATGTTAAACTGTAATAATAACAAACAATTGTTGAGAAGTGATTATTGAGAACTGCTTATCAAAGTTTGCATTGTTGTCAGGCCCTGCCCTGTACCGTCCCCTGCCCCACCCCACTCCCACCCTGCCCCCAGCCATGTTGTCCTGCTTTACAAATGTTAAAATCTGGTCCCTATCCACACACTTATGACCTGATGTGTAATTTCTGTCCCCATTGTGGCAGGAAAACGATGCAGACAGAAGACTCTAGGCACCAGTTGATTTGAGGAAGCGGGTTTATTTGGCTGGGGGTACTTGGAAAGCCCGTGTGTTTCTGAAAACTGAGCCCCCTGACTCAATCGCTTGCCTCTCTTTTATCCACCTTTCAGGGTGGGAGTGCGTGAGGGTCATAAAACAGAGAGAGACATGACATCATCCTCAAGGTCCCGGGCTCAAGGGGGAAAGTGAGATTGGCCTGTGTCCTTGCGACTGGTCGGACCACCTGCCCTCAAAGGCAACAGAAACCCAAGGAAATTACTAGGTTACAATCATCTAGGCCCCACATATGTCAAGGAAGAAACATACAGACAACAGAAATGCCTGCGGCTTGGCTGAGGCCTACACAGGGCGGCTAGGACAATTCTTTTAGTTCTGCTTTTACTTTCTTGCCTCACCATGAATGTATAAAACCAAATTGTAACCTAGCTATCACTGTGGGTACATTTTCTCAGGACCTCTTGAGACTACGTGCTTTGGCCCGTATGCTGGAGGTGGCAGGTTCAAACCCAGCCCCAGCCAAAAACTGCAAAAAAGAAAAAAAAAATTTATCTGGGAGTCATTAGACTAAGGTTGCTATAGCCTAGGTTTCTGTGTAAGCAAACTGAAACCTAACACCTAACTCAGTATAAATTGTCATATTCTAAGTCAGTCAGAAACAACTAACTCTAACTAGAGACTTTCTACTTGTAAAGCTTAACCAGTTGTTGGGGTGCAGGCAGTCTGTCTGTATTCTTGGTTCTTGAAACACTCATGGCCAAAGAAAGACCAGACTCACCAAAGCAAGTGTAGGGATCATGATGAAACCTGTCCTTTTCCTTTGGTTGGTTTGCTGAAATATCAACTCACAATTATGGTAGATTAATAAACGAAAGGTTTTTTTCTAAATACCATGTACATAGGGAGAAGCAGAAGAATGATTTCCCAAAGTGTCTGTGATAGTCAGAGACTTTTATAGATGCATTCTGGAAGGGAGGGGGAGAATGTGGATTATAGGTGCAACAAATATACAGATGGGGGAAAAATGGATTAATTGTAAATTAATCTAAGAGACAGGTATTGCATTTTAAATAATTTGGGACCAGGTCTATTACCATGTAAAAAAGGAAGTCAGAAGCCCCCTTTGATTCCTAGTCAGGTTACTCAGGTTTTATGTAGATGGAGCAAAGGCCTCTTCTAATGCTTCCTGATCATGAATGTCCTTTAATTCAAAATATTCTTTAAACCGTGGAGTCATATATTGGGGTGAAATTTACTTAGCTCCTTCATAGGCAGGCATGAAAGAAAGTTTACTGAGGAAGACAAAGATATAACAAGGGCAAGATTTAGGTTTACAGAGCAAAATACTGTTGCCATAGACAGTACTTGGCCCCCATTGTCAGGACTAAGAATAAGCTATGGTAATGGTCTCGGGTTGTTATACATTGTCATGATGGGCCCCTTCTGGTGCTTCAGAGGTTACCATGGAACAATTTTGATGGACAGTTAACACCATAATAATTAGAACTTTCCAAATTCTATTGTGCCTGGGCTGCCCAAACCCTGGGTGCTCTTCCTTCCCCAGGGATTAACGTGGATAGTGGGAATGGGAGATCTGTCCTTCTTTCCAAGGGGGCAACTGCTCCAGGCAACCCCAAAGCAGACCACCTATTTGTTCCTTTTTCCCTAGAAAAGCCAAAACCTATCTACCTAAACCAATCAGAATCCACTGCCTGACCTCTAACAGTTCTTTGCACTGGAATGATCCTAATAAGGCTCCTGCTCTGCTCTGAGAAATCAGATACATTCTCTGCATTGCTTCTGTTTCACCTTATGAAGGCCAAGCCTCCTCCCCAACCTCTTTTGTGGAGCACTGAACTGCTTGCTGTCTGGAACTGCCAGATTTATGAATTGCTGTTTGCTTAAAAAAAACTCTTTAATATTCAATGTCCTTCAGTTTATCTTTTAACAGTCTCATGAAAACACAAATATAATGCAGTCATTAAGAAATTGAATATCACTGTGTTTTATGGTACAAGTGAAGTAAAAAATAGTATCATTTCATTTTTCAATTTTTCTATCTGACATGCTGGAGAAATTGTGAGTCATTTGGGATTGCTGGTGTGAGATTTGGTGAATAAATAGCTTCACTCTGGTAAAGTGATGAAATGTGAGCTCATGCCTGTAATTCTAGCACTCTGGGCAGTCAAGGCAGGAGAATTATTTGAGCTCAGGAGTTCAGAGAACAGCCTGAGCAAGAGTGAATTTTACCTAAAAATTGGTAAAACTAACCAGGATTAGTGTTGGGCACCAGTAGTCCCAGCTACTCAGGAGGTTGAGGCAAGAGGGTGGTTTGAGCACAAGAGTTGGAGGTCAATGTGAGCCATAGCTGTGAAGAGAGTTCATAGACTTCATAGAGTGAAGTCCAGTCACTCTACCCATGGCTACAGAGACTCTGTCTAAAAGCAAAAGAGAGAGAGAGAGATTTAATGTATCATCAGGAAGCCATTCTAAGAAGCTCTACCTGAACATTCTGCAAACTTGCAGAAATGAAAGACCCCCCCAGGTGTGGGAATTTTCATAACCTTGACAGGAGTGCAGCCATTTTAAAAAATAAGGTCAGAAACCAGGAAAACCCTCCCCAGATTCCTGGAGTGCCTCAAGGCCAGAGCTCCTGGAAACACCCTACCCACATCCTGACCCCCTTTCAGACTGAAGAAGTGCCCCTGGAGGTACTCCCAAGCTTACCCTTCCAGTTATAGTGATTGGGCTAATAACAGCCTTTTGCAACTGTGGGAAGCCAAGTTGACTCTTGGTCAGTTTCCATTCCTCTTTTCCCCTTTATTGAAGTCTTTCCTTGTCCCTGGATTGGCCTTACCTTTCTTGTGGACCCTCACCCCAGTTCTATGCCAGAACCTCTCACCAGGAAGTTGTCTTTAGCTCTGGAATTGGGTCAAATTAAAATGATCACAGTATTCTGTAAAATAACTGAGTTTGATGCCTGCTGTAACTCTTGAACAGCCTCCACCAATTAAAATACAGACTCAGATACTGGCCAGCCTCCTCCACCAATGACAATTCTTTGGAAAGAAATTGTAATTTTTCTTGGCTTCTTATTTATTTCTCTTAAAAAGCCCTACTCATCTCACTCTTTTTGGAACACACTTTGGCTTCTAGCTGAATATGTATTTTTCTGAATTCTAATTTCTAAGATTCTAAAAAATGTCTTGCCTTACTGCTTTGTATTTTATGTCATTTTAGTTGATACTAAAATTATGATTGTCAAAATAATTCAACCAAAACAGACTTTACTAATAATACTAAGAGTTGGGAGTTAATTTTTAAAAATTATCTGAGTATTTATTTATTTTTAAATTTATAATTATCTTCCAGCTACTCAGGAGGTTGAGGCAAGAGGATCACTTGAGCCCAAGAGTTTGAGGTTGCTGTGAGCTATGATGCCAGGGCAAAAAAGTAATGTTGCAGGAAGACAAGGCCCAATGGAGAGAAAGAGCATCAAAACACCATATTTAAAAGGAAAAAGGCTTTTATTCAGCTGGCAGAGCTAATGGCACAGAAGAATTCAAAATGGCTGCCCTCCCCGACTCACTTGGTCTTTCCCTTTTTATGTCCAGTCAGAAAGTTCCAACCCATGAGTACCTTTCTCATTGGTCAGTTTGAATCAAGTGGGAGAAACTGTTCCAACCCCCACAGTGAAAAAGAGGCACTTCAACCGGCAGAGATTTTGCGGACCACCAGGGCTTGTACAAAAGGTTTTATTGATGGGGGAGGGAGACTGCAGAGCAGCACCAAGGAAAAAAAAGAGAGAGAACAAAAGAAAGCGAGTGCTTATATAGGTTTGGTTAAGGGAAGGCTTAGAATGATGATGGAATAACCAATGAAGAGCTGTTAGGGGCAGGTCACGAGTTTTAACTTTTAGAGGGTAAAGAGGTAAGTTTTGTGATGGGCTTTCTGGGAAAAGGACTTTGGGAGAGGGGCTTTTCTGGGGCAATTACCTAACACACAGAACAACAAGATTTCACAAAGGTGGAAAATTCCAGTTCCCAGGAAATTAAGTCTACAAATTCCTAATAGCTGAGTCACCATGGAGAGGACCCTGAAGGTGTATCCTTGGGGTCTTCTTGAGAAGATCTATGTTCTCCTAGAACTCACCCTTTCCACTTATCCTCTCTCAGTAAGACTCTGTCTCAAAAAAATAAATAAATAAATAAAATTTATAATTATCTTAATATTTTTCATCCTTGATTTGGTAGAGACATAAAATAATTTTAAACAATGCTAAAGCATCTCTGGGTCTGTTTTAAGTCCTCAGGGTAAGAAACTGAATGTACAAATGGACAATGGCTAGGCCATAATAAAAACAAAACTTTGACCCACAACCCACAGTGACCTTTCCTGGAAATCAATTTCTTATCTACAATAAGCAACTGAGGAAGCTAGCCTGCTATAATGCATGAAGAGTATTGAAAAATGCCACACTAAAATGTGCCACTTTGGCATGAGTATTATTTTAGGCTGAAGGCAACTGAGAAACAGCAAACACAAGGAGAGTTCTTACTCTCCAGCTGTTAATCACCAGAAACGATGTTTTAAAGACAGCATGGACTCTAAGCTACACACACACACCTTACCAAAATGACGTTTACTTTCCATTAATTTTCTCCATATGTTTATTTTTCTTCCCACAATTTACTGCCCCTAAAGCCTAAACTCCTTTTTCATTGTCTAGTCACGTCCCACAATTTATCACCCTTGTTACAATGATATATAAGGTCTTATATATATATCTGGGTTTGCACTTCTGCAGATCTGTCTTTTATCAGTTTGAGTCACAGGATCCGGTTTCCAGGTCCTGAACCTAAGAGGGCAGAGGAGAGGAAACTTCTACAATTGGATCTGCAGAAGCCCAGACTGCTGTCCCTTGGGTCAAGTCAGGAAAGTGAGCAAAAACTTCTGTAACAATTGGTCTAAAGTGGTCAAGACTTGATTAATAACACACAGGTTTCCTAACTTTTATCTCTGCTTCCAACCTGGTACCAAACAGAAAATAGCCAAATACATAACTCTACCCAATAATATAGGATGTGATTCTAGTTATCCCATCTCCAGCTTCCCTAGGCCAATGGCATCCACTCTTGGCCCACCTTAAGTGTTATCAGAAGCCAAGGCCCAGTGGAGAGAATGAACACCCAAACATCATATTTAAGAGGAAAAAGGCTTTATTCAGCCACAGAGCTACCCCAAATCTAAAAATTTCAAAATAACCACCCTCCCTGACTGACTTGGTCTTTCCCGTTTTATCCTCAGTCAAAAAGTCCTACACCTCACTTTTTCCAGGTATCCTCCCTCAGAAGCTTTTGCTTTTCATTACTATAAAGCTTTCCCACTGTTCCATCTGCCTAGGAGTTTCCGGCAAACACAAGGGATGTGGCTGACTGCCTGTTACAGCAAGCTCAGAACAAACAACCTTTGCTTTTCTCATTTGGTTGGTCTGTCTTTATTTACATGAGCATTTTGAAGACATTACAATGACTTCTTGATTTGATTTTTCAAATCTTCCATCTCTCAAAGGAAAAAAATTGCCATTTTATTATAAATTTATTCACCTACAAATAAGAGACTAATTGACTGATGTGCCATTTTAATAGGACAACCAGCTGTGGTCACCACACTGCACACTGTACAATAGATTTCTAGAATCTTTTTATTCTAACTGAAACTTTGAAACATTTAATTTTTTATTCAGCCATGAAAACTGAAATAAAGCATCTTATAACTATATCAAAGTGGTTGAGGTCAGCATAGCTCTGGAACTTAGTTGTCTTTGCCTAATATGGAAGGAAATGCTTAAAAGATGAAGGGGGAAACTGGTTGTCAGAGTAGGCACACATTGGTCTCTGGGACTCTACAGAGGCCTAGTAATCTGTGAGGATGGTTTGAACAGAAATTCTTATAAAATGGGAAGCACTTCTTTTCCTCAAAAGAAAATGAAATACCATTGGCCACAGACACCATCATGGTCATTCACAGGGTAGGATGCTGAACACTGGGTCAGGTTTTTCTGGCAATTCATTCATTCATTTACTTACTCATCAATCCAGTCACTTATTCAATAAGACAGGTACTGTGATAGCTTCTGTGGGACAATGGGGACATGTGTTAACTGTACAGATAATAGTGGTACAAAGTGCATGGCAGTGCTGTGGTAAGTGTTAAGTCCAGCCCTGCTTCCATCTAGGCCAGCCCAGCCTAGCACCACTGGCAGCCAGAGAAGGCTCTGTGGATGTCAGCTTTTACCACCTTTGAATTTCTCTGATTTCTCTAAATCAGTGATTTTTAATGGGTGTACCTCACCACTCTCGTGGTGTGCCATGAGATGATCTTAGGTATGCCATGAAAAATTTTAAATATCATTAATGAAATTATTTTCCAAAGAAGTTCAAAGAACATTAAGTATATTCTTTTTTTTACTGTTTTTTATTAACATAATTTAAGTATGCCATGAGATTAAAAAGGTTAAAAAGTATTAGAGTGTGTCAGACCAAAGCCATATAGGGCTGAGATATCACAGAGTCTGCTGTAACATTTTTTCCCCCAATTATTCACATGGTTTACTACAGCAGTGTTTCTTTTGTTCAAATAGCCAACTGAATAGTCCAGGTCCTATGGCTTCTGTTTTACTATCATAGTTGTTCATTTTAAAGCATAAATTTGTTGAACAAATAGCCATCAAGGTACTTCATTTTGAGGAGCTGAGGAGCTGCATGAAGAGAACTAGTTAAAATTGAGGAAGGCAAGTATCCTGTTCTTTTATATATTTCAAACATAACTGGTTTTTTTTTAACCTAAAATCAAAATTTTAGAGATGCCAAACAAAACAAACAAAAAAACTTAAAGATTGTCTAACCCCAACCTCCTCAGTGCATTTGAAAATACTAAAAAAGTAACTTACTCAAATTAGCCACAAATGGTCTAGCCAGGCCACCGAGCCAGACCCTTGGGACCCTGGTCCAGGGCTCCTGCCATGAGTTACAACATTATCCTCCATTTACATTTTTAATCATGCGTCAGAATGTGGATTTGCAACAGAATTAGCAAGTTAGCTATAATCATTTTGTATTTAATGTCAGTGATTATTTATTTGTAGGGTGCTCTTCTATTTTGTTTTTTAGCAATTAGATCTTTATTTAGCTGAATTAGTTGCTTTTATTTCCTTAATTGCACCTCAGCAGCCCTTTATTTTGTACCTCTCTTAACAATGTAAATTACTTCTAATTCAGCTCTGCAGAGGTCAGATTCCATACTGTCACCTGAGGGCAGAACCCTCCTATTGGGAAAAGACCTGCTTTGGCGGCACTGAGGAAAACACTGGACATGTCAGAGGGTTTCATAAGTTAGCAAACCGAGAAGTGAGCACATATCCGTATTTCTATCCTTTAGCTGGCTTGCTGGCTCTACCTACCTATCTCAGTGGTTCTCAAGCAGGAGCTATTTTGTCTCTCCCCATGTTCCCCATTCCCCCCCTCCTACTTTTGGCAATGTCTGAAAACAGATTTGGTTTCACAACTGGGAGTTGCTACTGGTATCTGTTAATAGAGGCTGAAGATGCTGGTAAACATCCTCCAGTGCGCAGGACAGCTCCCATACCAATGGGCTATTGACTCAGAGTGTTAATAATGCCAAGACTAAGAGCTGTGTATCTATCCACCATCTATCTATCTATCTATCTACCCATCTATCTATCATCTAACTATTTGTCATCTATCATCTACCTATCTATTATGCATATATTATCCATCTATAATCTATTATTTATCATCTACCCACCTATCTATCTATCTTTCTGTATCTATATCTTTCTATCTTTACAGAAAATTTGTTATATTACATTAAATTAAATATAGTAAAGCAAAAATGATTAAGTAAACTAAGGGATAGATGGAAAATGTATCATTTTTTTCAAAAAACAAGCATTGTGCTCCTAATTTTGCTCTGGATTTGGAAAGCTAACTGTAGTTTGGTTAATCTATTTCAAGATTAATACATGAGACTCTAAAGACAGGGTCAGGCAACATTTTTCAACATTGTCTTGTGACATTTGTTTGAGAGCTGGTTGAGACTGTGCACTGATAAAAAAGTGTATCTGGCTGTTTCTAAGAGCTAAACATGAACTGGCTTATGTTTATCTTTCTGCTTGGTAAACTGTTCTCCCAGAAATGACCTTCTAACTCAGTTTGCCTCTTTTTCCATTGTTACATTATTCTATGGATGGTAAAATGATTCTCTATATTATATTAAATAAATATAGAGAAGGACAATATTATATCACTGAAGAATTTCCATTTTTAAGTATAAGGAGAATGATACAAATAGAAAATAAGCATTAGAACGGCACCATCGTCTTTTTTGAAAGATCCTATAACAGATGCTAAAGTTAGCAGGCAAAAGTTTATGGAGAAAAAGGATATTAAATAGTATCAAATAATTTCCCCTTCAAACATTTATTAAATGCAAAAGAACAGACAGTGTGTGTGTTGGTTTCTTTTGCTGCATTACAAGTGATCACACACTCTGTGGCTTGACATAATGTCTATTTGTTGTCACTGTTTCTGTCGACCAAGATACTAGGATGGGTCTTCTGCCCAGAGCTTCCAGGTTGAAACAAGGTGCTGGCAGGCTAAATTCCCATTTGCAGCTCAGGATTCTCTTCCACACCCATCCAGATGTTGGCAGGACCATTCATGGTGCTGTGGATCTGGGGCCCATGTTTTCGCTGGCAGGCACCTGGGTCAGCCCCCACCCCACTCTCCAGGCCCACACATGCAGTTGCTCCCTCCAGGCCCATGAATTTGGCATTCATATGCTCCCTTCTCTTTTGAGGCCTCATTTTACTAGTTCAGGGTCCAGGTTAATCTCTCCATTGACTAACTCCAAATCCACTGGTCAGGAACCTTATTTAAAGCTATGACATCCTTTTTGTGCCACAACATAACACCGTCACAAGAAGGCTCTACCATTTTTTACAACCTTTTTGATAAGTTTAAAATTATTTATAAAAAAAAGCTTAAATATATCAGTGGTCTTCCACACTTCCACTGGTTGGCTAAGTTCAGAGAGCTAATGATTTGTAAGTCTCAGTAATTCTCAGTAGGGTGGTATGAATGCTTACAGAAGAGGGGACTTTACCATTTTTTCTTTCAGTTCCTTGCAGGAACTCTAGCAAGGAGGCAAAGCCAGGTACAGAAAGGACCTAACAACAGACATTATTGAGGCAGGGGAGAGAAGCAGTAGTGGATTCTGCCCCAGTAACTGTATAGGCATTAGCCAGTCAGTCTGCAATAAGTACGAAGCTGCTGATTACACCCCCAGGTTTTCCTATTGTCTACATGCCCTTCAGAGGATGCATGTTGAATCTATGAGGTAACCTTGTAACTTCCTTGACCTTCTGTTGTCTTTGAGGATGGACAGCCATGCACCAAGGGCATGTGCTGGCCTGACCTTCCTTGAATCATGAGATTTTCACCTGCACACAAGCCCAAAGACTGTATAAAAGGAAGGCCAGAAATTGAGTCGGTGGGCTCAGTTTGGGGGACGCTATTCCACCTGGCAGGATTGCCCCAACTGGCAGTCTTCTTGGTATGTTATCCTGTCATAGACATTCGCCTGGTCGGTGGGCTGGCCCAGGGACAGGCTACGAGGACACCAGACACTCTGCTGACCCCACTTCTCCAAGACAGGCTTGAAGGGGACAAGTCTCCTGGCTGGCGAATAAAGCCATTTCCTCTTCCAACTGGTGCCTGAAAGTCTTTCTGTCTGTGTCGGCTCCTGCTACATTAGGAATTAGCAAGCCATCCATGCCAAAGAGGGAGGGAAGGTGACCACCACACATGAAGCTCCTAAGATGTGCCAAGTACTGTGTCTTTCTATGCCTGTCGGCTTGGGGGGCACTATGATAGCAATTTTACTGAACACAAAATGACGGAGGTTCAGAATTACTAAGGATGTACAGTAGTGGATTCCAGTTGACCTCAAAGCTTGGATTCTTTTATGTTCTCACCAGCATCATGTGGAGAGAAGGAAGAGAATATTGGAAGGACACAGGGAAGAGACAGGGTGCATAAAACCTCCTGCTGCTCAAGGGTAGACTGAGCTGAAGCTGGCTCTTATCACGGGTAGTGCAGACTCAGGCATTATGCCTGGAAGCATAATTTTAAACACCAGGCAGCAGATGCCAGCATACCTGTTGATTTGTGCAGTGGGACCAGGACCCAGTGCAGGAGAAGAGACCTGGGAGTAGTGGGGCAGGCTGTCAGATTTCCTGCTCCATGGGCCGCTGAACTAGATACTGTGCCTGGGAAGCAGGTAAGGGTATGTCAGGTGGCAGCTCTTCTCTGGACTGAGCCAGCATCAGAGATGCGCTGGAAACAGGGTCTAAGCACAGGTTGCTGGCTGTGGTTGACAGCAAAGAATATTTTGTTGTATTAGCGAGAGGATAGTGAGTTATGTTATGTTATTTCAGAACTAGGCATATGTGTGACAAGAATTAGCAAAACAAACTCTGAGGTTGAGGAAAAGTTGCCTCAATATTCATTAGGAAACTCTTGGAGGGCTTTCACGTGTGGGTTGACTGGGCCTTTAACTAGGTCCCCCTTGATATTCTTACCAACAGTTTGAATACTTATTGAGTGCTTTGGATGGATGTTGACACACTTATAAGAGTGATTTAAATATTTATATTCAATTGGTGTGGTCAGCGTCCAGAAGTGTGTTGACAACCTCCATTCTTTGTTCTGTCCTGTTCAATATTCTCTCCAATAACATAATCCAGAAAGTTGCCATTTCTAGGATGCAAAGAGCTTTCCTTTGCAAAGGGCTAGGATTCAATTCAGTGATCAACAGAGGACTGTTTTTAGCTGTGTGAACAGGAGGAGACAAAACAAAATGGGAACATATTAAAGGGCAGATGGGTGTACATTCTCCTTCCTGGAGATCAGACTCCTGGGTGCATTTTTAATAAGCTCTGTTTTTCTTAACCTCATTTTGGAAATTTAGTTTGGAAGCTTATTACATTTATAAAAATTTCAGTAATATCCTTCCTTCCCTATAAGCTATACTTTTCAATCAGAGCATCTTGGCACAAGTTGAAAAGTTGATGTAAATGTTAACAATAAAAATCATCAGTAAAGTTTTCTTTTCATGCAGAGACCAAATATTCTTTTTTAAATGTTATTGGTTTCTTGTTATAACTGAAAAAAAAGCAAGGCCTATTTTATCTTTTTCACACCTTTTCCAATCTTTAATTATTTTCAACACTCTATCTTTAATTCATAAGGAGATGGGGAAATTCTAACTTAATCTATGACCAGGATCAGAAACTTAACACTTTCTTAACACATCCAGTAGCCAATTTTATTATCTTGAATCTCTCTCTTAAATTTTTTTTTTCAGTCTCCCTCTGTCACCTGGGCTGGAGTGCCATGGCATCAGCCTAGCTCACAGCAACCTCAGACACCCTGGACTCAAGTCATCCTCCTGCCTCAGCCTCCCAAGTAGCTGAGACTACAGATGTCTTCCACAATGGCTGGCCAGTTTTTCTAATTTTGGTAAGACAGGGTCTTGCTGTTGTTCAAGTTGAGTTGAGTTTAAGCAATTCTCCTCTCTCAGATTCCCAGAGTGCTGGGATTATATAAATAAGCCACTGTGCCCTGCCTAAAATCTTATTCTTTAAACAATTTTTTTGAGATATAATTTACATGCCATACAATTGACACTCTACCCTGGGTAACAGAGTAAGTATCTGTCTCATAAGAAAAAGGTTTACATTTTAATAACTTTTAGTAAATGCATAGAATTTTGCATCCAGCATCACAATAAATCTAGAACATTTTCTTTATCCCCAAAGAAACCCCATACCCTTTAGAATCATCCCCACTCCCAGCCTTTTTATTTCCGAAAGTCCTAGGTAACAACTAATCTAGTCTCTGTCTTGATAGATTCACCTATTCTGGACATTTCATATAAATGGAATTTGACACTATTGGTCTTTTGTGACTGGAATTTTTTACTGAGAGCAATGTTTTCAAGATTCGTTCACAGAATAGTGTGTATCCGTACTTAATTTGCTTTTATTGTTGAGTAATGGATTATTATATGGATGTATCATATAATAAATGATTTATCCTTTCACCTGTTCATGGACATTTGGATTGTTTCCACTTTTTGGCTGTTGTTTACAAGGCTGCTAACATACATTTTGTGTACAAGTTTTTGTGTGGCTGTATGTTTTGCATTCTTTGGGGTACATGCCTAGGAGTTGGCTTGCTGGACCATAGAGTAACTCTATGTTTAGTTTTCTGAGAAACTGCCTTATATTATCTTATATTATTTTACATTTCCACAATCAGTGTTTGAATTTTCCAACTTTCCACCTTCTCCAACACTTGTTGTTATGTCCTTTTGATTATAGACATCCTATTGAGTGTGAAGTGGCTTCTCACTGTTGTTCTTATTTGCATTTTATTAACATAATGATTTTTGAGCATTTTTTCATGTACTTATTGATCATTTGTATATATTTGTTGGAGAAATGTCTACTCAGATCCTTTGCCCACATTTATCATTGGGTTATTTGTCTTTTTTATTGTTGAAATGTAGGAGTTCTTGATATATTTCAGATGCAAGGCCATTACAGAAATACAATTTGCAAAACTTTCTCTCCAGTTCTATGGATTGTCTTTTTCATTTTGTTTTGATAGGTTTCTTTGTAGGACAAAAGTTTTTTTTTCTTAAATCATAGCTGTGTGCATTAATGCATTTGTGGGGTATGTGCTGATTTTATATACAATTTGAAATATATCAAACTGGTTAACATAGCCTTCACCTCACTTACTTAATTATTGTGTTAAGACATATATACTCTACACTTAGTAGATTTGACATGTACCCTTGTAAAATGCACCATAGGTGTGGTCTAACCAATTACCCTCCCTCCACCTATCCTCTCCTTTCCTCCTTCTCCTCTTCTTTCCCCTTCATTCTGAGTTGTATTTGGGTTATAACTTTCATATGGAAGTGTGGGTACTTATATATTGGTTTTATAGTAGAGCTGAGCACATTGGATAATTTTTCTTCCATTCTTGAGATATTTTGCTAAAAAGAATATGTTCCAGCTCCATCCATGTAAACATAAAAGGGGTAAAGTCTCCATTTTTTTAAGGCTGTATACACCACAATTTATTAATCCATTTGTGGGTCAATGGGCACTTGGGTTTCTTCCATGACTTAGCAATTATGAATTGGGCTGCAATAAACATTCTGGTGCAAATATTTTTCTTATAAAGTGATTTTTGGTCTTTCAGATATATACCTAGTAGAATTGCATGATCAAACAGCAGGTCTATTTTTAGATCCTTAAGTATTCTCCACACTTCTTTCCAAAAGGAACGTATTAGTTTGCATTCCCACCAGCAGTGTAGAAGTGTTCCCTTTTCTCCACATCCACACCAACATCAATAGTTTTGGGATTTTGTGATGTGGGCTAATTCTTTAGAGAAGTTTCTATTCAAATCTCTTGCCCACAATAAGGTGAGGATCACTTGTTCTTTTGTTGCTAATACATTTGAGTTCTCTTTGGATTCTGGTTATCAAACCTATGTTGGAGACATAACCTGCAAATATCTTCTCCCAGCTATCTGCTTGCTTTACTTACTGTGTTCTTGGCTGTGCAGAAGCTTTTTAGTTTGATCCGGTCCCAGTAGTTTATTTCTGATGTTGCTTCAATTGCCAGGGAGTGGGAGGGTCCTCCTCATAAAATATTCTCCCAGGTTGATTTATTCAAGAGTTTTCCCTGCACTTTCTTCTATTATTTTTATAGTTTCATGTCTTGTTTAAATCTTTTATCCAGTGTGAATCTATTTTTGTTAATGGTGAAAGGTGTGGGTCCAGTTTCTGTCTTCTACTGGTTGCCAGCCAATTCACCCGGCACCATGTGTTAAATAGGGAGTCTTTTCCCCACTGAATGTTTTTGACAGGTATATCAAAGATCAAATAAGTAGCTGGGTTCATTTCTTGATTCTCTATTCTGTTCCATACATCTACTTCTCTGTTTTTGTGCCAGTACCATGTTGTTTTGATCACTATAGATTTATAGTATAGTCTGAGGTTTGGTAGTGTGATTCCTCCTGATTTGTTTTTATTTCTGAGTAATGTCTTAGCTAATAGAGGTTTTTTTCTGATTCCATATAAAGCTAAGTATTATTTTTTTGAGGTCTTTAAAGTATGACAATGGTGTTTTAACAGGGATTGCTTTGAAATTGTAAATTGCTTTCAGTACTATGGACATTTTAACTCTTCCATGCTGATGGCTTCCATGTTGACTCTTCCTAGCCATCAGCATGGTATGTTTTTCTATTAATTAAAAGGAAAAAAGTTTTTAATGTCCAATTTATCCATCTTTTGTTGCTTATGCTTTGGGTATCATATCCAAAAAATCATTGCATACATCCAAGGTTGCTGAAATTTAAACCTATGCTTTTTTGCTCTACTTTTGCAGTTTTACCTCTTATATTTAGGTTTTTACCCCATTTGAGTTAATTTTTGGCATGAAGTAGGGGAATTAAGAAGAATTAAGAATGAAGTTCTTAATTCTTTTGCATATGGACATTCATTTATTCCAAAACAATTGTTGAAGAGACTACTCTTTCTCCATTGAATTAGCTTGATGCCTTTGTTGAAAACAATCAACTGTAAATGTGTTTATTTCCAGGCTTCCAATTCTGTTCCATTTGTCTATATCTCTAGTTTTATGGGTGTCTCATTTGTTTTGATTACTGTAGCTTTCTAGTAAGTTTTGGAAGTGAGAAGTGGGAGTCATGGAACTTGTTCATTTTCAACATTATTTTGATTGTTTAGGACTCCCCTGAGTTTTCATGTGAATTTATGATTAGTTTGTCAGTTTTGCAAAGAAGCAAGTTGGAATTTTTATTGGGATTGAATTAAATCTACAGATCCATTTGCCATCTTAACACTATGATGTCTCTCAGTCCACAAACATGGATATCTTTTCATTTATTTAGATCTGCTTTAACTTCCTTCAGTGATGTTTTTCAGTTTTCAGTATGTTTTGCACTTTTTTTCTTTAATTCACTCTTATGTATTTTATTCTTGATGCTATTTTAAATAATTTATTTTCTTAGTTTTATTTTTGATTTGTTCTTTGCTATTGTTCAGAAGTACAATTGATTTTTGTATATTGGCCATATCTCCTATAACCCTGCTAAACTTCCTTATTCTAATAGTCTTTGAGTGGATACATTAGAATTTTCTGTATACAAGATTTTTTCATCTGCAAATATAGTTTTGCTTCTGCCTTTTATTTGTTTTCTTGCCTAATTACCTGGCTCAAACCTCCAGTACAAGGTTGAAAGGAAGTAGGTGGAATGATCCTCTCTGTCTTATTCTTGATATTAAAGGAAGAAAATACAGTCTTTCATCAATAAATATAGTGTTAATTGTAAGTGTTTTATAGGTGCCCTTTATTAGATTTAGGAAATTTCCTTTTAGTCTTAGTTTGTTGAGTGTAGTATTAAAATCTTAATGAGAAGCCAGGTGCAGTGGCTCACGTCTGTAATCCTAGCACTCTGGGAGGCTGATGCAGGTAGATCATCTGAACTCAGGAGTTTGAGACCATCTTGAGCAAGAGTGAGTCCTTGTCTCTACTAAAAAGAGAAAAATTGTCCAGGCCTGGTGTTGAGCATCTGTAGTCCAAACTATTCAGGAGGCAGAGGCAGGAGGTTCAGTTGAGACTATGAGTTTGAGGTTGCTGTGAGCTATGATGTCATGAGCTCTACCCACGGTGACAGTGAGACTGTCTCAAAAAAAAAAAAAATCTTAAAGAGGAATGAATACTAAATCACTCTATTTGTTTAAACCCAATAACTCATATTAATGACTAGAGAATGATTCAAACCTTTGTAATTATTGCTTTAACAGGTCACTTTTCACCAAAAAGCAACAAAGCTATTAATAAAGATCAAGGGTCAAGAGTGTCCATGGAAGGAGGGTGAAGAGTTGTGGAGTCTTTATAAGGACACGGGACCCAAAGTGGACCAGGGATATGGGGCAGCCTAGAGCCAGTTTAGAGGCTAGGAACTGTAAGGCATAGGATGGATGGAGGAAGGGAAACCAGGATGGGTGGGGATCTAATGCTGGGGCCTTATGGTTAGGAGGCCAAAACCCAGCCCTCAGCAGCTGTGGAGGGAGGGTAAATTTGCCCTACTCTTTGGAGAAGCAGCCTTTGATTGTCTCCAACATAGTGCCAGGGGTGGGAGCAGATGTCAGGGCCCCGTGTTTCCAGGTTCTTGGTTCTTAGTGTGGAAAATGGTTCCTGGTGCCAAGTTGAGAGAATAAGTGGGTAAAGTTTTAACAAGAAAAGAAAAATTATTTTCACGGTTTGGGCAGCAAACCATCCCTATCCTAGTGATGGCAGGCATCATGGAGAGCTCAGTGCTGGATTTTATCCACAACTTTTGGGGGTGTCAGCTGATGTTTGGGACTTTTCCATGGTCTTGATCAACTCTGTTCTCATAACTCCTATCTGTCCACATCAAAAAGTCCCAGGGACGTTAACCAATCTCCCAAAATAACCAGCTCCTCCAAAAATCCCACCTGCAAGGTCTCTATTAGTGATTAGTCCCATTCCCACAGTAGTCCAGGTCAGCCTGACCCAAGCCAGTGAAAAACAGCCTAACTGCATCTGCCACCCACCCTGCTCATGTCTAACTAACTGCCGAGCCTAAAAATAGCACTAAACTAACGGTGGTTATTCCTAATGAGTAATTCTGAATAAGGGAATAAACTCTGTAGGAGATAATGGGAAACTTTCATTATGCATGGGTGGTTTAAGTTGTTTTTAAAATTTTTTAAACTGACTTCTTTCTCCTCTTATCCTTTTTTAATGCAATAGTGTTTTTAAAAGCTTGTAGATAAGCAAAAGAAAATGCTTTTTAAACAATTTGTAGCAGATATTAGTTGCTTTGAGCATTGAGCAACCAAGAACAGGAAGTTAGTGGGCATGATGTAGCCTTGGAATGGCCACTCTGTCACAGCTCCAGCTAATTCAGAGCTTTGGCAGGGGCAGGGTCACACACAGCTGGGGTTAGTCTAGAAGAAGGAACCAAATCTGAGTGAGGAATAGGAAACACTTCTAGAGAAAGCCCAGCATCAGTGTTTGTAGGAATCAATGAAGCTACAAGTTACCAGATAACTAGAGGAAGAAAGTCCAATGGAGTCCTGCACCAAATTTGGGGGTGGCAGAGCTTCTGGGTACACCTTTGTGATCTTCTAGGCATAGCTAGCAGATCAGTGTCCCCTGCCAGTTCCCCAGAAGACTTGACTGCCCAGAGAGTCGCATGTCCACACAACAGTCCAGCAGGCCTATAACCGGGAGCATGGAATGTGGGTTGTCCTGGGTATAAAGTCTTTGGGTAGAAAAAGAATAGAAATTTCTAATACAGAAATCTCAACAGCTGGTAACTTCTTCCCTAACAAACAAGAACACAGACTGAAAAGAAAAAATAAACTTAAAGAGTTGTTTTGATCGGTAAATCTATTTGTTCCTTAAGACAATGATGTGCCTCAGTTTAAGTTAGCTACAAAATGAAGTTGCTTGTAGCTCCTTTTAATGTTTTTATAGACATCCTTTAAAGGATAGCTCAGTTTAAAGATGTGACTATTTTGAGAATTATTTCCTTTTTAGAGGATGATTGGTTTAGTGCATGGAATAGGAAATAGCCTTACCTATTCCTTTACATAAATGAAATATCTATTAGAGTGATATTTGTAAGGCTAAAGTTTCTTCCATTTTCTTGACAAATTATCTTTTGAGACTGTAGGTAATTGTGAAATCACAATGGCAGAGAGGGGAGAAAATGGCTACTCTTGGTTGAATTACTTTGCAAGTTCAGAAATAAAATGCTGCAATTCTGATGTCTTTCCATTGTAATAGGGAACAGACAAGGTAAAAAGAAAAATTGCTTATATCCACAAATTGGACTGCGATGTTATTGGTTGCCTTTCAGCAGATGTTGAAATATTCAGATCTCAAGAGTTTTCATCTAACTTTCACAGTCATAAAAGCTCGTTTTATGACTTTCAAGTGACTTTGTTGCAGACTTTGTCCATGTTTGTGTGAATCTCATTTACACATGTACAATAAGAAGGTAAATTTTCTGTTGCTCACAGAGTTGTGCTAATATGTGGAGCAAGTGGCAGAGGAAACATCAAAGACACCCCAGCTGGTAATTTTTGATTGGACAAGCAGGTCTTGTTTCTGGTTTTTAACATGCCTGTGATACTTTGTATGTGAATTACCAAAAGAGGAAGAATTTCAGAACCTTGGCTCAGAGGAATGCATCATGTCCACTAGGGTATTTCCAGTAGTTTTTCCACCCCCATCAGTCTCTTACCTGCCCTCTCCCCTCAAATCTATCACATCAGAATTGCTACATGTTACTTAGAGAACTTGTGTTTTCAACAAGAGTTTTGGGTGATTCAAAAGGCAAACCAGTTTTGGAGCTACTAATCTTTTGCAGTTGCTTGATTTCACAGAAAAGGAAATGAGACTCAGCTAGGACTAAGCCATGCTAGATGGCCTTCTACCAATGGTGGAGATGTGTGCAGTGATGAGTGAAGGTCTTGGGCCATTTGGTGAGGACTTCATTCT
>CAUYQV010027910.1:0-108923 GCA_963574575.1 Galagoides demidoff | reverse complement strand
GCAGCGTTACAGGATTGGTTCAACATATGCAAATTATAAATATAATAAATCAATAAAATAAAAAAGACCATATGATTTTCTCAATTGACGCAAAAAAAAAAAATGGCATTTTAAACTCATCAAATCAATTGCACAAATAATCAGATCCCCCTGTATTAAATGTGAAAGTGTTCAGGTTACTGATTTCATGAATCAGTATGTCCTAGTTACAAGGTAGAGTTTTACATGTCAACCTACGTGAAATTGTCATTTTGTAAGTCAAAAAGTGTAGAACAATAACAATTTTCCATGGTTTAAATTAATAAGATAAAGGGAAGTTTTTCAATTTTTATAAAGATAGATGCATTTGAAATTGATCCCATAAAGAAAAATAAATGCAAATTTCTGTAAGTTGTATTTAGAGTAAAAACAAATAGGTGCCTTTCTCTGTTACAGTGTAGACAGTAAGGACAGGGAATCCAAAGGTCATCATTTATAGAATGGGTGATTAGTAAGGTACTTCACATTTAATTTTTCATCTGTGATTACTTCAGTTTTATTTGTAAAGAATAGCACTATGCTTTGCAAATGAGTGATTTGAGTGATTTGTGTATATATATATATATACACACACATATATATACATATATACTGTATAGCCTATGTATACATAAGTTGCCAAAAATTTATACACATTTTAGGAAAGGAAAAACCTATCTTAAAATTGTAATATTCAGTATATACTAGTATATGTTATATCTTGCAGAAGTCAAATGTGATTTGAGTATTAAAATTTTAATACATTTTTTCCTTTCTAAATATATGTATGTCCATTTTTTGGCATCCTCTGTGTGTGTGTGTGTGTGTGTATATAGTATACACACACATACATATACATACAAATACATACGCATTCAGTTGATCTGAAGCAGGCAGATGTTTGTTTAGGCATTAACAAAAGCTTGCCTGAGTTCTCTGCCTTGAGAAAATGCTGCGGGAACACTGAGTGTGATAGAAGTTGTGATAATTCAGGTAACCTCAGTACAATGAACACAGCCTAAAGTTTGCTGAGGTCCCATAACCAGAGCTCTTAGTAAATTAGGCACTGAATTTGACGATGAAGTTCTGATGGTCTTGAATGAAGACTCTATCTCTGAGCAGGGAACTCTGGCTGATTCACCCCTGCCGCCCAGCACAGGCTTGTGAACATACTGGGCGCTCAGTGCTCATTGAGTTGAACTGAATATTAAAGAGATAATTTATGAAGCACATGGAAAACAAGGCAAAACCTAATAAAAGAGCACCTCTGATATACTGGGAAAGTAAGTGAGGGTAGAAAATATTACTATTGTTTGAAATGTAAAAATTATCTCTAGTGAATTGGACAAAAGACATTAAATTTGAGTTTTATCAGGTTATTGCATCCCTAAAGTGCTAATTGACATCTTAGATTCTGTGAAGATTTCTAGAATAACTAATGACTGTGTTGAAAGCTCCCGAAAGGCATGCAGTATGCCAGCCCATGAACGAAGTGGGTGTTTTATAATTCTTAGTGCCATCAGTGCTGTCACAACGCACCAAAGGCCCACAAGACTACAGCTTGATTTTCAGTTCTGCCCATTATTGGCATAACGTATGTGAACTTAATCATTCTCGGCAATTCTCTTTGCAGTTAAGTAGTCCCGGCCTTTACTCATTCTCCCCTTTCTGTAGTTTTAACTATATACTAAAATGTACTAAAACTATATATAAGCACTGTCTTTAATTAACAGTGCTTACAACTTGCATCTGGAAAGCATAATAGAACATCTGCTTTGCATACAGTCACCTAAGGATTATTAAAACCCGGTACTTAAGCCCTTTCTATTGTAAGTATTGTGTTAACCATACTTAAATATAAATAATTTGGAAAGCAATTAAGCAAAATGGCTGCCGTTCAGTGCTTTAAAAGAAACAATCAGGACATAAGATTAAGTTCGATTTTTTTTTTCCAATTAAAGGAACTTATTCCTTTCTTGGTGTGTCTTTAGGGGATAGGGGGGATGTGAGGGTGTGGGAAGGGAGGCAGAAGGTACAAATGCTGTTGATTGTCTGGGGTGTAAATACAATATGACATGCTTTTTAAATTGGCATTAAATGAAGATGAAGGAGCATTATCAATGGGTTGGAAACATTTTATACTCTCTGAATTATGTTTCAGATCTTCTTGACTCCAGAGCTGATTTAAGAGAGTCCAATTAGTTAATATGTTGTGTGGCGATATCATATTTCACAATATGACTTAATAAAGGAAAAAAACCCAAACGGGTATTTCTGCTTTACACTGTCTTCTTCCCATTCTTGTTTGATGTACTCCTTTAAGAAAGTGCAGTGCCAGTACATTTAACGTTATGTAATCTCTTTTTTAATTTTGTTTTGGGCTCATACTTTGTCAGTGGTGCAAAAGAGGAATATTCTTGTTTTTCTTCTCACATTTACTAGCGATTTTTATTTTACAACCTGGCACACACACACATTTTCTATACATTTTATCTCTATTATGAAGGCCCATGAGAATGTCAAAGATTCCCTGTGTGGTCTTTTGGAATTGCACAAAGTAAGTGCAGTAAAATTTATACTAAATTAATAATGAAAGGTACTTTGCTAATGACCAAAACCTAGAGTAATCATGTAAGTTTTCATTTGACTATTATGACTATTATGGCACTGAAAGGCCCACGTAGATTTAGTGTGATTTTCAAGTAGCTAAAGTTAAAAGGCTAATGAAGACGTTTGCTTTATACCATTGGTTCATTCTATTTCATAGATGAACTAATTTCCGAACTGTTCAGCCACTTTACAAATATATGGATGGCTTAGAGTAAACTCATCTGCACTAGAGTAAATGGTGTGCAGATAGGGGTCAAAGAATATCATCCTCCATTGGAAGGAGATCAATTTGTAGAGTCCAGAAACTGCGCATGTCTTTGGTTAACAGCAAGTACAATCATAATGCAAATGACAACCGATATTCACGAAGCTCCTATAATGCACCAGGCACTTTGCTAATTGCTTAACCAGTGTTTCACGTCCAAGTCCTACGAATCAAGTCCAGTTACTACCCCTCCTTTATGGGTGAAGAAAACAAGGCTTAGTGAGTTTGTGTGACTTGCTCAAGTCACGTAGCTAGTAGATTTCTTCAAGTTGTATTATTAATAAAGAGACCTGTCTGGGGTTTATTTTAATTATTTAAAATCAATAACCATTTGATAGCAGGCAAAATCCTCAAAAATCAGAAATTTTAGCATGTAATTGAGTTTTGTTTTTAGTATAAAATTTAATATACACAGGGCATAGAAGAGAAGGCAGGGTAGAATTTGAAGAATGTGTAAAGATAATTCTATTTTTCTGGGTTACAGTTTGTTTTTATCTTAGTTCAAAAAGGCTTGAGTCTTCTATAGATTTAAAATAAGAAAGAAAAGAGAGACACATACACAGGGAAAGAGAAGAACAAAGCACCTAGATAGACACACAGAGTGAAAAGAAGGCACCCAGACAGACAGACAGACACACACACAGAGTGAGAGGAAGGAGGCAGGAATACAGGTGTACACATGTTTTTCTTTTCTTTTTCTTTTTTTTTTTTGTTCACACTTAGAAGAAAAAGACCATTTGCCAGTATTTTCTAGCTTTTGAAGGGAAATGTCTCAGTGAACTTATATTTGCTTCTCATAGTCCTCATGCCCAGTTGAAGCCATAAGCTGGTTTCTGATTCCCAGTGAATGGGTTCTCTGGTTCCATTTATTTAGAAGAAAGGAAATCCTGAGATTTGGGAAAGGATGTGTTAGTCCACAAGAACCTGGCCATCATGGACTCTGCCAGGATTATTGAGCAAGTGAGTTCCGTGGCTTGAAACAGGACTCCCAAGTGACAGTGGCCTTTGCAACTGGGATGCTTGTTCCCTTACCTAGTGGCATGAAGGAAAGTGGTCCCAGGCTGGTATCGCTGCTGATACCAAGAATCAGACCAGACCCAGGCTGCTTCGCTCTTGCTGCTCTGACATCTGCTGCACTGGTGCTGTTGCCCTCACTTCCTGGGTCAGAGGGCAGGATGGAGAACAGGGGAGGTGGGTCACAGTCTTTCCCTGAAGGACGTATCCTGGAAGGTGCATGCATTACCTTCCTCACCTTCTATTGACCAGCACTGAGTCCAAAGGCTAGGCCTAGATCTAAGGGAAACGGGTGAGTGCGAGTGTGGTTCTCCGCAGACACACAGCTGAAACCCAATGTTCTGTTATAGAGTAAAAAAGTGGGAAAACAGACATTGGAGGACAACAAGCAGTTACTGTCACCTTATCTTTGTAAAAAAACCTTTTCTCTCCTATTATGTTTTTGATAATTCGGGGAGTATAGGTTGATTTTCATTATTCATTTGTCTTCACTCTTTTTCTGGATTATTTAATTATTTAAACCAGTAATAGTTGTACCTTAAAGTAATCCCCAGGGGCACATGAAGAAATGAATTCTTGGCTTGGTGCCCATAGCTCAGCAATTAGGGTTCTGGCAACATATACAAAGGCTGGGGGTTCAAGCTCAGCCCAGGCCTGCCAGACAATGATGACAACTGCAACAAATAGCTGAGTGTTGTGGCGGCTGCTTCTAGTCCCAGCTACTAGGGAGGCTGAGGCAAGAGAATCACTTAAGTCCAAGAGTTTGAGGTTGCTGTGAGCTGTGACGCCATAGCACTCTATCGAGGGTGACATAGTAAGACTCTGTCTCAAAAAAAAAAAATCCTAATTGTGAATTCCAAAGTGTCTATTGACTTTTATTTTAAAAATGATCTCAAGGTTGCTATATTATAAAGTTTGGTCCCTTCCTTCTTTCAATACTGATTAACCTTCTTTTATGAAGCATTTGAGCTGCTAAATCAGCAGTTCTTAGCCTGTGGGTTGCAATCCCTTTAGGGGTAAAGAGACCCTTTCACAGGGGTCACCTAAATACATCCTGCATATCAGATATTTACATTGTGATTCATAACAGTAGCAAAATTACAATTATGAAGTAGCAAGGAAAATAATTTTATGGTTTGGGGTCACCATGACACGAGACACTGTATTAAAGAGTCACAGCATTAGGAAGGTGGAGAACCACTGTGCTAAATGCTGGAGAGAAAAAGATGACTGAGGTGTGGTCTTCTCCCTGGACACACGGTGTAGATGGAGGATGGGGTAGGATTAAAGCCCACAGGGTTCTGATTTCAGGCCTAAGTTCTTTCACTCCACCTGCCTCCAGAGGAAAGTGTGGCACACAATCCTTTTGCGTATTAGTTTCCCCATGGGTGTAAACAGGGCTAACTCCTAGGACATCGTTAGAGTGACATGAGGGGCACTAAATGCCTGGTACAGTGGCTAGTGCATGGCAGGTATGGACGTCACCTCCCACTCCAACTTCTTTTAGTTGGTTCTTGAAGTTAACTATTTAGACATAGGTGTTCAGAGATGGCCGTAGCTGAATAATTATTTTGCGGTATAATTTAGGATCTTGATAGATTGGCAATAAGTCCAAAAAGAAGAAATGGTTAAGACATGGCTTTATATGGTAACTCTTGGCCTATTTTTACTAAACACACAAATAATGAGTGCCTTGTCAAAGATCAGATGGCTGTATATAGATGGTTTTATAGCTGGCTTCTCTTTTGTGTTCCATTGGTCTCTCTATTTTTGTTGTAAAACAGAGTACCGTGAGGTTTGGTTACTATATCCTTGTATACATTACAGTTTGACATTTGGTAATGTGATGCCTCCAGATTTGTTCTTTTTGTTTAAGATTGCTTTGGATAGTTGGGCTCTTTTCTGGTTCCAAATAAAGTACAGAATTATTTTTTCTAGATCTGTGAAATATGATGTTGATTTTTTTATGCTAATGTTTTGATGGGGATTGCATTGAACCGGTATATCCCTTTGGGCAGTATGGTATTTTAACAATGTTAATTCTACTGATTCGTGAGCATTTGTTTGTGTCATCTGAGATTTCTTTCCTTGATGTTTTCATCATTCTTGTTGCAGCTTTCACCTCCTTGGTTAAGTATATTACGGGGTATATTATTTTCTTTGTGGTGATTGTGAATGTTATTGAGTCTTTGATTTGACTCTCAGCTTGACTGTTATTGGTGTATAGCAATGCTACTGATTTGTATACATTGAGTTTGTAACCTGAGACTTTGCTGAATTTACTTATCAACGCCAGGAGTCTCCTGCTAAACTTGTAAGGGGATTTCTAGATAAAAGATCATATCATCAGCAAAAAGTGAATGCTTCGCCTCCTCCTTCCTGATTCAAATAACCCTTATTTCTTTCTCTTGCCTGATTGCTCTGTCTAGGACTTCCAGCACTATGTTGCACTGAAGTGGTGGCAGTGGGCACCCTTGTCTTGTTCCAGTTTTTAGGGGGAACCCTTTCAATTTTCCTCCATTTAGTATGATGGTGGCTGTGGGCTTGTCATGTATGGCTTTTATAATTTGGAAACATGTTCCTTCTGTGCCTGGTTTGTTGAGGGTTTTTATCATGAAAGGGTGCTGGATTTTGTCCATTACTTTTTCTGCATCTATTGAGACAATCATACATATGGTCTTTGCTTCTGTTTAAATGATGGATCACATTTATTGATTTACTTATGTTGAACTATTCTTGTATCCCTGGGATGAAGCCCAGTTGGTCATGGTGTATTATTTTTGTGATGTGCCATTGGATTTAATTCATTAGTATTTTATTAAAGATGTTTGCGTCTATATACTTAACAATATACACAAGAGGAAAGAAGCTCTGTTTAGTAAATAGTGCTGGGAAAACTGGATAGCCACATGAAAAAGAATGAAGCAGGATTCATATCTTTGCCACTCAACAGATTAATTCATGATGGATAAAAGACTTAAATGTAAGGCATGAAACCATAGTATTTCTAGAAGAAAATGTGGAAAAAAACTCTTCTAGATATCAGCCCCTAGGAAAAGACTTTATGACCAAGACCACAAAAGCAGTTATAGCAAAAATGAAAATAAATAAATGGGCTAAATAAATTAATTCAATAGGCTAAAAAGTTTCTCACAACTAAGGAAATAATCAACATAGCAGTAAACAGATGATCTACAGAGTGGAAGAAAAAAATCATGAACTATGTGTCTGAGAAAGGGCTAATACCCCGAATCGATAAAGAACAAATCAGCAAGAAAAAGACAACCTCATTAAAGAGTAGGCAAAGACCTGACCAGAGCTTTGCAAAAGAGAGACAAATGACCAATACACATGAAAAAATGCTCAACATCATTCATCATCAGGAAATGAAAATTAAATCACAATGAGATACCATAGTATCACCTACCCCTCTTACAATGGCTTTTATTTAAAAGTCCACAAACAATCCACAAACAATGGATACTGGCAAGGATCCATAGAGAAAGCAATGCTTATACATTGTTGGTGGGGCTGCAAATTAGTACAGCTTCTATGGAAAACAGTGTTGAGATTCCTTAAAGAACTACAAGTAGACATACCATTCAATCCAGCAATTTTACGACTGGGTATCTACCCAAAGGAAAAGAAGTCGTGTTATCAAACAGACACTTGTAGTTAAGTGCATGTTGCAGCACAATTCCCAATTACAAATACGTAGAATCAACCCAAGTGCCCATGAATTCATGAGTGCATTAAAACACACACACCATGGAGTATTATGCAGCCATTAAAAGAAAGAGTTAATGTATTTTTCAACAATTTATATAAAACTAGAGACCATTATCCTATATGAAGTATCTACAGAAAGGAAAAACAAACACTACATGTACTTGCTATTAAATTTGAACTAACCAATGGGCACACATGTGCATGTGCCCAGACAGAAGTAAAACTCCAGGGAAAGCCTTGAGGGAATGGGGGAAGAGGGAGGCATGAAAACCTACCTCGCAGGTATAACGGATATTACCTGGGTTATGGGCACACTTGTAGCTGTGACTCAAGCATTACAAAAGCAATCCATGTGACCAAAAATGTTTGTACTTCCTTAATATTTTGTTATTAAAAAATTAAACAGAAATCAGTGCCATGAATGCTTATAAATTTCAAATCACAAAAATAAATTAAAAGGTTTTCTCCATAAATTAATTGCTTCAACCTCTTATAGTGATAGGTGTCTCCAAAGAGAGAACAAAAGCTTTGGAACATAGTTGGTAATAGAACTTAACAAATGAAATGGCATTTATTGAGCAATTATTATGTTTTAGGAATGTGATGAATATTAGCTCATCAGGCTCATTGATGTCTCCATATAAAGTCTATGTTTATTATTTTCACAAGGTTATAATAAGTAAAATACTCTCAATGTCAAAACTACAATACACATGACTTTATAATCTTTCTGGCCTCATATTTCATTTTGCCATTTGTGACAGTATGAGTTTACTATTAATTAACAGAGACTTTTAAATACTAGCAAATGTTGAATAGTCTGATTTTCTTTTTTTTTTTTTTTTACATAATTCCACATTTATTCCTGATATTCTCTCCACAAAGTACATTTCTCTCTCTATAACTGACTTTTTAAAAAAATCATAACTGTGTACATTAATGTATTTATGGAGGTACAATGTGCTGATTTTATATACAATTTGGAATGCATGGATGTGGAGAAAAGGGAACACTTCTGCACTGCTGGTGGGAATGCAAACTAATATGTTCCTTTTGAAAAGAAGTTTGAGAACACTTGGGAAACTAAAAGTAGACCTTCCATTTGATTCTGCAATTCGTCTACTAGGTGGAATATATCCAGATGACCAAAAATTGTTTTACAACAAAGATGTTGCACCAGAATGTTTATTGCAGCCCAATACGTAATTGCCAAGTCATGGAAGCAGCCCAAGTGCCCATCGACCCATGAATGGATTAACAAATTTGGGTGTATGTATACCATGGAATAGTATGCAGCCACAAAAAGATGGAGACTTTACCTCTTTTTCATTTACATGGATGGAGCTGGAACATATTCTTCTTCCTAATATTTTTATCTCTTATAGTTTTATGTTTCTCTCAGCTTTCAGTTCTCTCAGAAAGAGCCTCCTGAAATGCAAATCTCCACTAGCGATTTTGATAATTTTTACTGCCTAAAGTATAAAGCTGTTAATATGATCTATAATTTCTCTTGCCGTCTAGTTCCTACTTCCCTGTCTAACCTTATCATTCTTCCTGAAAGCTTCTCCTTCTTATGTACTTCAGCCAAACCTGAGTCCTTTGCAGTTCCATGGAGCCCTCATAGGTTTATGCCTTTATGTTTGCCTATACCGGTCTCTCACCTGGCAGCCTTTCCTATAAGGACAGAATTGAAAACATCATTCTGTGGGATAAAATTGGTGCAAGATACCCTTTTGGTGAAAATACATTTGAAAACAAGATTCTTTGCCACTCTTCTTCTTCTTCTTTTTTTTTTTAATTATACAAGCACTCTTGGTACCCTGCAAAGCAATGTTTCAGTCCTCTGTGTCCTTAAGTCTATTTTTGGCTGTTTATTAAAATTTCTCAGATTTTATCTTCTGCAAAAAATGTTAAATTCATATTTGAATTGAAATATAAAATACAAAACGTACTTGCTCTTTGTAATGCAAAGTTTGGGAAGAAGTACTCAACCAAGTAACCTCTTTTTTTTTTTTTAATGCCAAGATCTTGGGACATGTAATTTATTCTTTTAGAAACTCTATCTTAATACCTCACCCATATCTCCTTTCTACCTCACTTGAAAGGCTTCTCTGGACAGCGTCAGGTCAAAGTTGGCTTTGTGTACACATGTTTTTGTAGAAGGTATTTTTCCTTATATGGGAGGTGGGTGTGGTATAGTAGTTAAGAACACACACTCTGAAGCCAGAATGCCTGGGTTCAAATCCCAATTCTGCTACTTATAGGCTGCATGACCTTGGGCTGTAAATTAATTTGTTTTTTAGTTTCTTCATGAGTGAAGTAGTGCTAAAAATAATAATGACCTATGGTATTACGAGGATTGATTTGATGGAAGTATTTCGGATTGCATGTGAAAACCCCACACTGTACCCCAGAAGTGCATTAATGTACATAGTTACCATTCAATAATAAAAAAAAATATTTAAGTACGTAACACAGTACTCTGACACAATGGACGCATTTTCATCTATTTTATATTTGTGTTTAATTACTGAATACTTTTGGCTTTCATTAGACTATAAGCTCCCTGTGCTGTGATAATCATTGCCTGTAACAGGCACGCAGAAATCATTTGTTGAATGAATGAAGTCAAAGGCCATTTGAAAGAGCTAATCTGTTTGACTACAGAAACATTTCCATTATTTTAATTAAGCATAAAAGTGTATTTTATTGTCTGCTGTCATATTTGAGGTAACCGTATTAAACTATAGAAATATTCTTGGAACCTGTGTATTCATTAAAAACAGCAAAAATGAGAATAGCTGGCTTTCTGATGCAACTGGAAAAGGAGCTACTGACAGGGAATGTTAGTCGAGATTCTCCCTATGCCTTTTCAGTTTACAGGTTTATGACACAAATATCCTATTTGGTTGTCTTTTCGCAATATACATTTTAAAACCACCCTGGAACATTTGGAATTTTGTTATTTGGTTTAGAAAAGGATACTTCGACAAGAATCTTAGTTCATTGAAATGGTGGCTGTGATGTAAACTTCGTACCTCAAACTCATATTGAATTTGTCACAAGAAGGCATAGACGTTTTCACAATGTTGAGTTAATTGAGTTTATTTTGACATAGTCATAGTTGTCATGCTCATATCCAACAGGGTTGGTTTTTTTTTTCCCCATAAAAAATGTGAAGGAAATTTTACACTTAAGAAATTAAGCCTGTTTCTAAAAGGCAACATATATATTTGTATATTTTGAATTCTCACATAAAAGGAAAATGAAAGTAATATTTTACCGAGCCTTCTCCCATTTTCTGTTCCATCCAAATGGAAAAAGTGAAGTCCCGGATTATTATACAGAACCACATGCCAGTTCTCAATGAATGCTCGACTTACATTCTCATTCTATTGTTCTTCTAAGTAGTTATTTTCACATTGAGTTAAGCTTTATTTTTCTGGATGATGTATATCATTTTAAAAATAAACCACATGAAATTCGAAGCAGTATCACTTTGACAATTTACATTACATCACAAACTGAATTTGATGCCAAATCTGATCTATACAAGCTGCAACTATGTTCAGCCAGTATTTGGTGTAGTTTGAATTTAATACCCAACTGGCCTACATCTGACAGATTTAATTTTATTAATTCAAGAAAGTTTGCTCTGTTTTCCATATGTGCCAGAAATGATCATGGTTCATTGAGAAGACTGAAGGGAAGATTGCTGAATAAACCTTTATTAAGCATCGAAATGAAGGGCCGCAGTGATAGGAACTGATACATTAAATGCTACAGATTTTGTACCGATAAAAGTACCTAGCAAAAACATTTTTACACTCTCGGCAAGTTATCGTTGTTTAAACAGCAGGACATAATTATAAGAAAGTGTGCTGTGCGGACTTGTATTTAGTAGGGTAAAAGAAAAATCCGTGGATTGGTTTGAATTATCTGAGTAGATATCTCACATATGGCAATGCCCAAGTTAATTATATATAATGGCTGGGCCATCAAATGGGTTTTCACCTACGGATCCTGCCTTGTCTTCAGATGGTGCCATCTTCGCTTGGGCTGCCATGACAAAATACCATTGACTGGACAACCTGAGCAGCAGAAACTGATTTTCCCACGGGTCTGGAGGCTGCAAGTCCACGATCCCGGTGCCGCAGCCTTGGCCTCTCTCCAGGGTTTGCAGATGGACACCCACGTGCTGTCTCTTCACACGCATGCCCCTCTGTGCTCCTGGATTCACTTGGTGTGTCCAAATTTCCTCTTCTGATAAGGACACCGATTGAATTGGATTAGGGCCCATCCTAATGGGCTCATTTTAACTAAATCTCCTCTTCAAAGTCCTTATCTCCAGGTGCAGCCACATTGGGAGGTCCTGAGGGTTAGAGATCCATATTATGAATGAATATTGGGAGGACAAAATGTAGCCAATGACATTGGAATGTTTATTTCCCAATGCTGACATTTTGAATCTCATAGACTTCTAAATATAATCACCACGATACTTTTAGAATATTAAGCTATAAGAGCAGTTTTGCCTCCAAAAAGTGACTTTTTCTGCATTGTATGTTTGAAGTTGGATTAAAGGTGCTGGAAGTAGGAATAATTTTTTGCAAAGCCAATAAACAGAACCAAGCAAATCAGACCAAATATCTCTTTAGAATATTTTATTACAGTCCTTTTCCTTAAAGTTAAGCTATGAGGGCTCAAGGGTTCAAGTTTACCTGTACCTCCGGTACTTACCACAGTGCTAGATGTAAGAGCATGTAATTAGTATTTATTTAATGGATAAGTTAATGATTTTTCTAATGTATAATTATAAATCATAAAACAAGGATGGGATCTTCTTCAAATGTGACCAATGTGCTATTACAAATATGGTCTATTGTAGAAGTTTTTTTTAAAAGAGGTTTTAGATATAGTATTCCTGTTTAAATATCAACTGATATGAAGTTTAAATCTACAGAAATTAAAAAGTGATTCATTCGGATAGATTTATTTAAACCTAGTAAATGATACCTCCCAAATTCTTCCCACTGGTGACACAAATGACTATGTAGTTTTTCTGAGTGGTAATAAGTGCTCTAGCTCATTGTAGAAATATAGACATAACTGTGGTTGGTAATGTGGGCAATTTTACAGAATTCTGTAGAGATAAGATCATTTGTTGACAAGTTGGGAAATAGCAATGGGGTTATACAGGTGTAGCAAGACCACATCCTTAGGATATAAATTGAAATCTTGGTCACTTTATGAGCAACCATGTTCTTGGGAATAGTTTTCAGGAAGAAATTACAATGCCAATGTAACTAAGAACCTAATTTTTAATTGATGTTGTCTTTAGAAATTATAGGAGGGACAGAAAGGAGACAGAAAAAAGTGAAACTGAAAGAATGAGAGGTTGACATGTGTTTTCAGCATGCTCCTGAAAAATGAGTTGGTCCTTGTGCTGAACACATGGTAAAGATGGTGCATTGTGCTAGAATAACATCTGCATTAGTTTGCTGGGGCCACCTAATGAAATACCACTTTATTTTCTTCTGGTTCTGGAACCTCTATGTCCAAGATCAAGGTGTCAGCAGGTTTCTGCCCAGGCCTTTCTTGTTGGTTTGCAGGTAGCGACCTTCTCACTGTGTCCTCACCTGGTCTTTCTGTTGTGGGCATCCTGGGCATCTCACAAGTCAAACTGATTAGAACCTACCTAATATCCTCATTTTAATTTAATCACTTCTTTTTAAAGGCTCCATCTCCAAATACAACTGCATTCTGAGACACTAGAAATTAGGACTTCAACATATGAGTTTCAAACTGTCTTGAAGTCAGACTCGGGAATGTCCATTTTCTCCCTTCGGATATTCCATAGGTATTTCCAAAGTCAACATGTTCTCACACTGAGTTATTAGTGATGCCCCAAGTTTTTACCTCCTCCTGTGTTTCCTGCCCTTTTCTTGATGCCATTGTTTATTAGCCCTGTTAAGGAGGTTCCCAGGGCCTCTGTTTATCCCTCGAAGGCTCTCCCTATCTCAACCCCCAAACACAATATCAACTTCAGATAGAGCACGTTCTCTAAACACATCATGCTTCCCTCTTTTTAGCTCTGGTGATGCTATTATCTCTTCCTAAGGTGACTTTTCCTCCCCTGGCTCTTCCTCTCCTAGTAATACTGCTTTGGTAAACTCCTATCCATCTGACTTTGTTCAGATGCACCTTCCCAGGCCATGAAAATGCTTTTCTCTCTTTCCCCTGGAGACCTCCACCCCCTCTACTCTATTAATTATAAGGTTGCTGCAATTATTTGCTTTTCTGTCTGTTTCCCTTCTTCCTTGAGAGCCCCTCAAAATACTTTCCTGGTAATCTGTTAATTTTTATCTTTCTAGTGAATATAAAGGAATTAGAACATTGCCCCTGAAGTCTGGGTGCCCAGGTTTCTTGTAGCTTACCATTGCATCTTGGGATGTTTAAACTTGACACAAAGTGAAGTGTGCATACCAGTGTATTGAATTTTTTATTGACTGGAGAGAGAATATGTTTTTAAGAGAAAATAATGTGCTATGCTTTTTTTCCTGGATTGTGTAAATATATGATCACCATATGAGATAGCAAAATAAAAAATTCTTTAATTGTCTCTCTTAAAAATTGCAGACCACTGGGAAGCGTATCCAGGGTTATGGAGGTTACGTCTTAGGAATATGGACACTCACTATCTTGCCATTTAAATCTTTCATTGACCTTCCCTTAGCCTTCGTTTTAACAGAATCATTTTAATATATTGTCTAGTGCAAATGAGCACACTGCAAGCTCCGTTGCGTGCTCAGACATAATTTAGTGACAATATCAGAGTTTATTCCTAGGAAAAGCCTAATAACACTATCATTTAAGTGCCTCCTATCTGTTATTATAGAATTTTATAATTTCATTTTGGAATTATTCCCAAATATCATTAAACCATCATTATAAACATATGAATTAAGAAGATATGTAATCTTTACTATCAGTTTTTTGGCACCAGACATTTCTATATTTATTTTAAAAATATTCAGTGTATGTCATCATCTGCTTTTTTTCCCTCAAAACAGAAATGCCTTTTTAAGACTTTGGGCCTTTATTAATTTCTTTATGTTAGAAATACTACCCTTTTCATAAGCAAAACATGAAACTAATAATTTAAACATGGAAATGGGACATAATAGGCATATCATCCATATTTGTCAGATATTATTTACCTTTTAAATATCAATGTCAGAATCTATAAATCACACAAACAAGAATAGTTTTAGATTGTTTTGGTGAGGAAGAATTTCAAATAACCCAAAGAAACCAACTGAATCCTTGTATCAGTAGTTGAATTTAGATCTCCGAATATTGTTCATTTCTGTAGTTTGGGTTCATGTTACAGATCATAAATCAAATTTTCTCTAATCCTTTAAGTGTCAAACAATTCTGTGAAAATAAGCCAAATACTTCCCTGTTTTACATAATGGGATGTGACTTCAGATAAACATTGAAGAACATGGATCGGAAAGAATGTTTCATTAAAAGAAATGCAAAAAAAAAGGTTGAACATGTAATATTTTCATAAATTCACTTATGCTCAGAAAGCAGAATACAGCCAAAGAGCAAGACATAGAACTTTCTTCATAAATAATCACAAACATATTGCTGGAAAACACCCCCCACGGCATGCCTTTTTCCTACCATAATAAAAACACAGCATTAAAAATAGTACAACAAAAATAAAGAGTCACTCATAAACATGAATGTAATTTTCTTTAAGTAAAAACTCCCCACAGAACAGCATCTCATTGTGTATATCTATAGTTCTCAGGCAACCTTATGAAAACAAACCTCGATATGCACAGGGTAAGATAACTTCTATTTAAATTAACTCCATGCAATTGAAAATGTTATCTTTTAAATGACTTATCTACACCCGAATTTTGGATTAAAATTTGGTGTTCAACCTTAAATACTTCAGCATGCTCCATCTAATCTGCATGTTGGTTTTCAAATGTAACCCCCCCCCCACATGCCTAATTGTACTCTCCGTGTTGGCATTTTTGTATAGTTGGATTAACGTGTTTTGGAAGGAAGATGGTAACTTCAGACCATTATCAAAATTCTATTACATGCTTTGCTGTAAAAATGCTTACACTTTTGATTTTATCTCATTAAAATCATGCACTGTTAAGAAAGAGACAAATAGACTAAGAAAAGCTTTGGGACCTTTATCCCTTCCCAGTCTAAGAATAGAAAGGAGAAAGGCCAAAGATGGAATAGACTGGGCAATGAAACATAACCCCTCCCGATATTTTCCACCCAAAGTTCTTTGAGGAGGTAAATGAGCATTTGGATTACACCAATCAATGTACCTAATTTATTTAGTTTTTTTTTTCTTTTTTTAACGAGACTTTTGACAAGATTTCCATATAAAGATTGGTAAAAGCAAAGCAAAATCAAGTTACCGTTGGATTTAAGGAAATGTTTGCTTTGCATGTAGAATTGGCTGAAAGATGGGAACCAATGTTAAAGATAATGGGGAATGCCTGTATGTAGAAATGGACCCAAAAGGTTTCTTCTGAGAAATCATGAAGGCAAATGGAGTTAAACCGAAGGGACTTTACGGAAACATCAACCAACAACAATATCCCAAAATATCTGTAAAAGAAGCATCAGAAAATAATTATACTTGAAGTTTGATCCATATTTTAAATATTTATAGCTTAAGACATGGCATAATGGAAATCTCTCCTCACCCATCTTTCACTCTGTCACCAGCTAAAGAGCTATTTTCTTCTTTCTCTGTCCCCATGACAAGTCAGAAGCACTTAGGACATTTTACTTGAGTTCTCCATTTACATTTCTGCTTCCCACTAGAGGGTGAACTCTTGGAAGAAAGGGATAGCGCATGATTGACTTACATTTCTATGACTTTGAACAGTATGCAGGACAAACTAGGAGAACGTGCAGGCATGTGTGTGCACGTGTGTGAACACACACGCACAGTACACTGAATGATTAAAAGAGAGCTAAACCGGTTCTGCAGCTTGCTTCACCTCGCACCACAGAGTGAGCAAGATTGCTTTATGATGAAAAGGTGCTTTTCCTGATATCTCAGTTTATAAAATGAATTGGTTATTTCTGTTTTTCTTTTTTAAATTTATACATCAGGAATTGCGTTTCTTCTGCTAATTTCAAATGGTTTTGGAGGTCTAGTCTTTCTTGAGAAAGTCCTCTGTGACAGGTTTGAAGGGGCCACTTGAGAAAGAGCCCTCTCCTACTCATTGCATGCTGGTCACTGGACAGAAGTAGGAAGGGGGAAGGGAAGTGTGGAGGCAGGAGACGGGAGCCCTGTGCTCTTACCCCTCCTCTCCACGGTCTACTGCAGAAATGGAGAGGAAGGCAGGAAGCTAGAAAGTTGTCAGAAATGGGGTGTCATTAAGTACATGAGCCCCCAAGTTTGATTTTTTAAAGCTAATCACAAATCTAATGTGAAAAGCCTAAAATTGGAAACAGAGATATTCCTTATGAAACATAATATTAAATGATTGGCTTTGTCTATTTAAAATCTTTACTGACTGTAAACTCCTTGGGGGGCAGAGTTTTGTTAACATTGCTTGGCTTTTTATCTAATGTCCTAGCACATAGAAAGTATCACTGTATATTCATATTAATTGAATGATTGAATAAATTTTAAGAATACTTAGGACTGAGCAAACATATAGGCAATTCCTAACACAAACAAATTGAACTGTCTGTTGCCTGAAATTCTCTGAGGAGTGATTAGAAGATTTAAAAATAAAAAGAATTAGTAAATAAATTTAGGCTGCAAGATGATTGTTTGGAAATCAGAATTTTCCATAGATATACGTTACACACAGTGACTGGCACAGACCCTAAATCCTAGTTTACCAGTAATTTAACAAGCACAGAACTCATTAATCATTTCTTTAAGATAATGCAAGTTAACTTTCAATGGAAGTCACTGGCCATAATTTAAATTCTTTAAGGGAGGAATTTCGAGGAGTTCATCTTTAAATATAAACATACACAAGAAATTGTTCAGCATCATTAGCCATTAAAGAAATGCAAATTAAAACTATAATGTGATAGCAAAATGCCTTTCTCAGAATGGCTAAAATTTTTAAAACATAAGACTACAAAGTAGGTTCTCATACAATGCTTGTGGGAATATGAAATAGTATAGCCCTTCTGGAGAAAAAATGACAAATTTTAGGTACATACAATGAGGTTCTGTTAGCCACAAGGAAAAAAAACTATGTTGAATTACAAAGAAGTACCCCCAAACAAGATACCAAAGTTACCTACTTTACTATGGTTATATAAGAGGTGTAAGGCTAATTTTTAATTCATGAGATCTTCAACAATTAAAAAATTGAACTCTTAAGAGTAAATAATAGAAACCCTAAAAAGTAATGAAACCCAAATCCATACTATATGGAGTTTGTATGAAATTACTCATCCACCTGAGAGAACAGAGGCTATGAAAGCTGTGGCCGGAGATTTCTCCATGAGGCATTTGTGGGAAATTATCTTGGAGAGAGGCAGTTTTAAGAGCAAAGGAGGAATTCATTTACCAGCTATTTTCATAGAGTTTATGAATTGTAGAAATATTTTCTGAGTAGTTCATGTTCCTTTGATCACTGTAAAGTTTGTAAGGTGCTGACAAAATAATCTACTGTTAGATCAGTGCAAATCATGGCGTATTTATCTTATGGTGAGAGATTGTGTTAGGATAGAAAAAGAAGCAGCAGTACGGAAGTGCAGCGGAGTAGAACGATCAGAGAAGTGGGCTTGTTCATTCACAGTTTGGATTTTCCTATATGTTGTTGACCTTGACAAATGTACGTATGAGCACAATGATTCTCAGAACTGTGAAGTCCTATTACTAAACAGATCCCCTATGGAAAAGTTGCTATGTTTTGGCCCGACGTAACTCTTTACGTGGTAGTCCATATTCAGATACTACACAAGTCTTTAAGGTTTAGAGAGAAACAACAGAGGCTGCTCCATCATCTGGTCAGAATAACAAGACATTTTTGCATAAAATGCTCAAATCATGAATAGGTTACTTCACGTTTCTGTTTTGGTTTCTTCATTTGTAAAGCAGAGATCAGAGTATCCACTGTTGTTCTCCAGCCTAAAATGAGATAAGCTTGTAAAACACATCAAATAGTGCCTAATATATGTTAAATGTTCTATGAAAGTTGTTATTATCGTATAATAGCATACAGTAGTGTAATGCCTGCTAGTCACTGAATGTGTGGTCTATAATTAAGTAGCACTGACATCACCTGAAAACTTGTTAGCAGTGAAGACTCTCCAGCCCCACCACAGACCTACTGCATCCCAAACTGCATTTTAACAAGAGCCTTAAGCTTGCACAGGAGATTTGAGAAGTGCAGGTTGGTGTAGCGGACTCGTTGAGGTCCATAGCTTCTATGGAGTGCTACCTGCCTTAATCCTCACAGCTAGCCTAGCTTCCTGGCTGGAACTGAGTGGCCTAAATATGGCCCCCTGCCCTAATTGCACACAATGTTTTCCTCTGGCAAGGATTCAAACTGAGTGAGATACAGAAACTGGGAAGTGGTTACTGAATCATGCTAGTGGCAGAGTTCTAAAGAGAAAGTCTACAAACTCTAGCAGTTGAAATGACAAGAGTTGTTTGTAACTATTGAAAAGAAAGGGTGGTGAGGGAGGGAGGGAGAGAGAAGGAAGGAAGAAAGAGAGGGAGGGAAAGAAGGTAGAAAAGGAGGAAGGAAGAAGAAAAAAGAGAAAGATAGCTGTCTTCAATTTCTGTTCTCTTCCCCTGCTGCCCTAAAGTACGTGCTGTATCTGTGTCTCTGGATGGTCTTCAGTCCTTGTGTCCTCACATACCTGGTACTTATCAACTGGTACCAGGGTTCTTGTAAAAATTTCCCTACTTGGCCCCAAGATTATAGGGAAGGTTATAAGCCCCTGAAGGAGCCATCTGTGACTCACTTCACTTGTGCTTCCCTATGAGGGCCCACTCGGGGTTCTGGAAGATTCTGGAAGAGTCAATTCCAGAGTCCATTGAGCTGAGAAGTGAGTAGGAGCCTCTGCCCTCTAACAGCAGAAAGTGTCAACTTGATAAAATAAATCACTCAAATTTTTGATGATTCCAACTTACACATCCCTTTCTTCATTGAAAGAAAGTTAGGACAATAAATGAACAAAATACTAGAGACCGAGCAAATAACTTTTGCCAATTATCTGTTCTGAATCATTAGCATATATGTTGAAAAATTCATTATTTTGCGACATGTAGGGGACAATAATTTTGCCCAGGATTTTTTTGTTTGTTTGTTTTGTTCTAGCTAAGATCTCAATTGGAGTTCAAAATAGAACTAGAACAATCTAGGTTATTAAATGAAGTTCTCTCAGGCACAGAAACCTCCTAACTATAGCATCACATGCATTTGAAGAGAGCTTTCTTGAGACTAATCATCCCAGTGACTGCTCAGGCCACAAGGGGTAGGAGGTGAAGTTTCCCAGCCCAGGGAAAGCTGGCATTGGGAAACATCTGGGCCAGACAAAGCTTTTGCTAGACTGTGTTCTGCTTGCTACCTTCAGAAGGGACTCTGCTCATCAATTGTTTTTTATTGAGTGTAACATTCGGTTATCATTTTTATAAGTACTGGAATTTTCATAAGTCAGAAAAGTGGTTCTCAATAAGTGCCTGTTCTGAATCCCTATCTCTGTTCTTACACATGCTCTCAATCATGATGCATAAACCTTAATACAAAAATCAAATTTTGCTCTTAAAGTATTTCAGCACCATAAATGGTTTGCACAGTCCTGTGGGTCACCAACTCTCTTAATTTACTGAAAGCCTGTGTGCATTTATTTAATAATTGCGGGACATTCAAAGCCAAAGCTAGTCATCGTTGGTTATTTACTTCTTTTTTTCTCTACAGCAGGAGAGAAAGCCAGATTCCCATAGCTGTTTCAACCTTCCTCCTCCCAAATGGAGAGAGAGAGAGAGACAGAAAGCTGCTGCCAAAGCAGAGTTTGTGCAGCCTTCCCGGCTTTGCGGCTGCCAGCTTTCCTAAGCACAGAATCAGAACTAATACATCATCCTTGAACTTTACATTTCTGATGTGCCCTGACATTTGGAATAGCCTAGGAACCAGCGGGATAAGGAAGCGGTCGGTTCTCCTGCTTGCATGACCTCTGATTTATTTTTGATCTCCTTTTCCAGTTCAGAGCATCTTGCTGGCACTAGTCCATCTAAGACACAAAAGACGAAGCCTAGGGTGGTCTTCCCGTGACTGGAGGAAAGGCAGACACATGATCACATACACGCACAGTCTATCCTACAATTAAACACTTTCTGTGTTTATCCGGAAAAAAAGAATAGTGATGAATTTCTAAATTCTGAAGTGGAAATTGGATGTGATTTTGAGTGATTAAAAACAGTGAAATTTCTAAGGTACGAGAATGCGTGGAAGGGAGCACGCATACTTCTCGGTTCTCATTTCTAGCTGAAGCAGTCTTCTTCCGAGTGAGCTTCTGTCTAATTCTTTAGAATTTAGATTTTTATTGTGTTTAACAAGAAGCAAGGGCCCTGGGTTCGAATCAGCGCACCACACATCACTGAGAATTAGAATTTCAACGGTGTCTACACATTGCCAAATATCAGCATGAGCTTTAAGAAAAAAGGGAAATAAGGTGCAAAGAGCAGTAGGAAGTGTTTTGAAATAGTTAAGCTGAATGGATAGTGGAGAAGCAAACGTTTGGGTAAAAACTAATCCGTTACCTAGAGTCTAAGAGGGAGCTTCAAGATGTCCTGTGGGTATGTTAAAAATACACCCCGTGATTCAGGAGAAAGGGTTATCATTCTGCTGTATTGAAGAAGCTGCTATCATTTTGTTAACACCACTCTCTGGGCTGCTAGGGCCACCCAGAAGGAAGATGTTCCAATCACGTCTTCTCAGTGGAGAACTCTCCTGAGATAAGAACGGACCTGTTTTATCAACTGTATTTCTGGAAATGGACAACTACAACTTAACTTACCACATTAAGGTACTATTGCCAATAGTTGTTTTGCAGTAGTACAGAAATTTTCAAATATTAAAATACTTAAATAGTAAATAATTATGGCACATACACTTTTTTTCTGATGTTGGAAAATATTTTTTTTACTTAAACATAGCCTGATTCGAGTTTGTTCCTGAATTCTATGCCTGCAGGGATGTGGAAGAGGTTTGTCCCGTATTTCTCCACCTTCTTGTGTCTACTTTCTGACACATCTCATCCAAAGGGAATTCAAATGTTTATAGTGTGTGTAACCCATCGTGTTAATCACATAATTTTATACATGGAGATGTCTTTAGCCTAACCTCTGGAACCAGGTTACCAGATCTGAATCCTGCTTCAAGCACTGAGCTAGACATTTAGTATGTCCTTGGGCCGACTCTCTAATCTCTGTTGCCTCCCTTTCCTCATATGTAAAAGGAAATAATAACAGTGCCCACCTCACAGGGTTGGTGCTGAGGAGTAAATGAGGTAAGGCACAGACAGCATTCAAACATATTGAAACTGGCACATTGTCAACTCTAAACTTTTCGTTCTTTAGTGTATCTAAATGTGTTATTTCATGGTTGCAAAAACTGAAAAGTGAAGCTAATTCTACTAAGGTGATCTCGAAATTTATTCTATTCTACCCTTTACCTTGTGAATAATTTATGGTCTATAAGTATTCCTCTAGCTATGCCAATGCCAAGGCCAATTCTTTCCAATGGTCCCTAGAAAGATGCATATTCCCAGAGCCCTGAAAATATTATATTTCCGCACAGTTTTATTTCAATGCTGTGACAATTTGCAACTCAGTTATTACATGCAGTCTAAACACACCTTTAAAATTCATCACTTGGTGTTTCAGTGTTTCATGTCTATTGATAATTAAATGTAAAATAAAGTCTAATTTCTCTCCTTTCAATTGGAATATGTTTCTCACCCTGTTCTGTGTATCTTACCATCCTTTTTAAGGAAATCCAAGCCTGGTAAGATAGCTTGAAATAATTCTATGCTACTTTACAAATCCTTAGGTTAATGAAGTATAATATTTATAGTGTTAGAGAGGTTAATTCTTAAGTGTAGCACTGATTTTGGTTCTCATTATGGGATTTATTCTGAATTCTTACTAGTTTTCCCCCAAGAAACAGGTTAAAAAAAAAACCCACTGGAAATATAGCGCTGTTTTTCCTCTTCTTTATCCCACACCTCGGACTGTTGATTAAACTTTGCAAGGGCTGTTTTCTTAAGGAAAGAAAAGTGCTTGTTAAACCCCGCAACTCGGGTGAACAGTAGGCACTTTTATTTTGAGTAAAACAATTACAAGTGAGAGTGCAGTTCCAAGAACCATGCACAAGCTCCTGAGAATCCTGGCTGCGCTGTCAGACACCTATCTTTAAATTGCCTCCTGCCAAATGATGACTGTGGCCCTGTCACCCTGGCCAGCCCCATAAGTCTCATTCACACTCCTCCTAATTGGCAGGCCCTTGCTCTGGGCACCTCCACGGCCCTTGTAACATTTTTTAGGCAGATAACTTGACACTGTAAATTTGGCTGGGAGCCTGCTACTGTGGGATTTCTTTACATCCGCCCTCCATGGTCATGTCAGTTCATTCCCTTGAAGTTCCAGCCTAAACATTTTGCAAATTACATTCCCAGGCAGAAAGATGTGGTTGATTCAATGGGCTGGCCAGCGCCTTCACCTGTTGAAAGAAGGATGATTTGGTTACTGCATCAAGAAGGGGTGAAAAAGGTGTTTTCCATGGGCGGGAAGAGGAGGGAGAAGACTTATCTTGGTATCAGCTTTTGAGGACTTGAGGAAGCCTAGAGTGTGTGGCATTTGGTTTCCGACACAAATGTGGCTGCAGGCTCAGGAAACCTGATAACAGCTTTTGTGACCTTTGGGTCTGGAAACAGTTTTGCTGATTGAAGTTGTATAAGTTCAGCTAAATTTGAATGTGTTGTAAATATTTATCTGGCAGCCTGACATATAGTTGTTCCTCAAATTATGGGGTAGAGTCTTATCTTTCTTAGCATATAATTTTTGAAATGCTCTTCTGGATAGTGTTTAAGGTTATAAATATAACTGAGTTATTGTTTTATGCTAAGGTTTTCTCAGGCTTTGAGCACTACATAAAAGAATAAAGGGTGTTTTCTGGAAACTTGGTTTTCCTAAATATATTGGAGACTACAATGAAAATCTGCTAGAGACTAAGTTTTGGTAAAACAGAAACAGTCTGCTCTAGCTGGAGCAATATATTTTCCCTCATATTTTCAGAGACACTGGTATACAATAGCTTAGTTCTAACAGGTTTTTTTTGATGTGAGAAAACTGTTAGTAAGCAACATTCCTTTCTAGTGAATTATTGAGTTGGATAGCAGCAAAATATGTGGGAGACAAGAGAGTCTTCAATGAAATAGTCATTTGTTGCTTCAAAGTCTACTCTGAGCTCCTCTATCCTCAGACACTGCTGCATTTAAAACAGCAGTAGCACAAACAGGCCAGAGCAAGTGCCTCAAAAGCTACGAGGGGCCAGTGCTCTTTGGGAGGAATATGGGAAGAGTCAGTGGCAGAGCAAGATGAAAAAGGAGGGACAAGAATGAAAATATCCAGGGTTAAATCTAAGAGCAAAGCTGATGAGATATCTGGTCTTAACTGTTTGGTTGCATTGATTATGACAGCTCATTTCATTATGTAAGTTCTCTTTCACAATCCCCAGCATGCTTACCAGCTGACACTACTTCTAGGTTCATCAGAATCTCCCAACTTGGTTTAGAGGTGCCAGTGGAAAACTTTCCATCTGCTCCAAGAAGACATCAAACATGTGGCTGGCTAGTACATATATAAACTACTGCATTGGAATGGATCCTATAGCTCTGGGTTGTAAACAGCAAAGCCTTTGTCATGCTGTTGATTCCATTCATAGTATTTATATTTGTCTATTACTCATTGCAGGTATATCACATATCAAGTTCTGAATTGGTTCTAGTGGTGAAAAAGGTAAATTAGCTATGGACCTTTCAGATAACTCATGTTCTTACAACAGAAAGAGGTCAAGGAGGATCTTTAATCTAACTAATGATGATATAATTTCAAATATTACACATTAGTCAAATGTATGTAAGACACAAAAATGTATGTAAGACACAGTTCAGTAGTTAAGTTACTAAATATTTTAGTTGAAGTTTGAGTAAACTTCAAATCAACAATATAGAAAAAGACAATGATGGCCATTGTCCAATGATAAAGGGAGTAATTCAATAAGAAGACACAATAATCCTAAATATGTATGCACCTAACAAAGGATCACCCAGATTCATAAAGCAAACCCTTAGATCTAAGCAAAGTTTAATTGCCAGGGACTTCCATACCCTACTGACAAAACTGGATAGAACATCCAAGTAGAAAATAAACAAACACTGGACTGAAGCAGGACTCTAAAACAAATGATCCTACTAGACATTTATAAAAAATTCTGCTCTAAAACTACTGACTATACATTCTTCTCATTAGCACATGTAACATTCTCTAAGACTGATCATATTTTATACTACAAAACATGTCTCAGCCAATTAAAATAGAATACAAATCATACCTCATACCATTTATGGTCTCAGACCACAGTGGAATCAAACTAGAAATCAATCACAAGAGAAACACTCAATTCTATGCAAATTCATGGAAATTAAAGAACCTTCTGCTGAACAATTATTGGGTCAATAATACAATTAAGATGGAAATAAAAAAATTCCTCAAACTGAATGAATGGGTGGCACAAACTACCAAAATCTATGGGATTGAGCAAAAGCAGTCCTAAGGAGAAAATTCATAACCTTAAATGCCTACATCAAAAGGAACAGAAGGATCACAAATTAATAGTCTGTTACATGTATTAAGGAACTAGAAAAGGAAAAGCAAATTAAACCCAAAGCCAGCAGAAGAAAAATAACTAAACTCAGAGAAGAACTAAATGACATGGAAAACAAATAAACAAAAATCATTGTAAATGATCAGTAAGACAAAAAGTTTGTTCATAAAAAGATAAACAAAACTGATAGAACTCTTGCTAGATTGACCAGGAATATAGGAAAAAGGACTCAAGATCAATCAGAAATAGAAAAGGAGATATTACAACTAATACTACAGCCATACAAAATATCATCAGTGAATACTTTGAAAATCTCTATGCACATAAAATCGAAAACACAGAGCAAATGGAAAAATTCCCAGAATCACACAACCTCCTAAGACTCAACCAGGAAGAAATAGAATTCCTGAACAGACCAATAATGAATGAAGAAACTGAAGTAGTAATAAAAATTTTCCAACACCAAAAAAAACCCTGGACCAGACGGATTCACAACTAAATTTTACCAGACCTTCAAAGAAGGGATATCAAGAAGGAAGGAATCCTCCCCAACTCATTCTATGAATCTCGCATCATCTTGAAGCCAAAACTAGGACAGAATACAACACAAAAGAAAACTAAATACACTTTATGAATATAGATGCAAAAGTCCCCAATAAAATACCAGCAAACCAAATTCAAAAGCACCTGCTCAATATAATACACATATGACTACCTGGGCTTTATCTTAGGGATGCAAGAATGGTTCAACAAAAGTGAATCAATAAATGTGATCCACCATATAAATGGAAGCAAAAACAAAGACCATATGATCACCTTGTTAGCTGCAGAAAAAGCAATGGACAAAATCCAGCACCCTTTCATGATAAAAACCATCAACAATCTAGGCATAGAAGGAACATGTTTCCAAATTATAAAAGCCATATATGACAAGCCCGTAGCCACCATCATACTAAATGGAAGAAAGTTGATACCCCCTAAGAACTGGAACAAGACAAGGGTGCCCACCGCCACCACTTCTATGCAACCTAGTGCTGGAAATCCTAGACAGAGCAATCAGGCAAGAGAAAGAAATAAAGGTTATTTGATCAGGAAAGAGGAGGTGAAGCTATCACTTTTTGCTGATGATATGATCTTTTATCTGGAAACCCCCCGAAGAGTTTAGCAGGAGGCCCCTGGAATTAATAAGTAAATTCAGCCAAGTCTCAGGTTATAAAATGAATGCATGCAAATCAGTAGCATTTCTATACACCAATAACAGTCAAGCTGGAGGTCAATAAGTCTCACTGCCATTCACAACAACTACAAAAAGATAAAATACTTAGTAATATACTTAACCTAGGAGGTGAAATATCTCTACAATGGAACTATGAAAGACTGAGGAAGGAGATCACAGATGACACAAACAAACGAAAAACATCTCATGTTCATGGATCAGTAGAATCAACATTGTTAAAATGTCTATGCTACTCGAAGTGATTTACAGACTCAGGGCAATCTCATCAAAATACCAATGTTATATTTCACAGATCTAGAAAAAATGATTTTGCAGTTTGTTTGGAATCAGAAAAGAGCCCCAATAGCCAAAGTCATCTTAAGCAAAACAAGAATTTTAATCTTATTATAGAGTTATATTTGGCAAGATGGAGTATGTTATGCAATAGATTGTCTAAAATAGCACATTTCCATTTAGGGTTCTCTCTTCTGTTTGCTGTAAGATTAAATGAAAGTGATTAGTGTTCCAAACCCGGAGAATACTCACATCACACAGAAAAGCAGATAATAAGGCATATGGGTTGGAGGGTTGGTATGTGGCACTTTGGTTTATACTAGTTCTTCCATGTCTACTATAAAAACATAAGTCAGTCAATCATAACTCTCTTTCTGAATGAATTTAGACTTAGCCTTGGACTCCTTACTTTATATAGCCTTCCATGGAGTCACTACTGATCAATCCCAGTGGACTTAGTAAGTGAGACTTATTTACCATCCCAGGTACAAGTTTTCTCAGATTCTAATATGGAGACCATTTTATTCACTGACTAAACATTCTTGAGAATGGATTTAGTTCTTGCATTTCACCACCTTCATTTCCAAGGATTTCAACTCTATCACCAGAAAAGTATGTCAAATAGCCAAATAGGTAAGAATTGTGTAGATTGTTAACAAAATAGTTCTGTATTGTCTCAAAACCTACTTGGGTTTAATTCTATTCTACATCATAGCATTACAGAGCTCAAAAAATTCACACTAACTCCAGACCCTTGTGCTCATATGTGTACATTAAAAATATAATAATAATTAGGAGTAAATCTAAGGTGATCTAAATATTTCCTTCTATATAGTTATAGAATCAGTTCACATTAGACGAAAACTCCGCCAGTTTATAAGCCATCATTTTAGTTTATTAACAAATTGATGTGATCATGTATTACTCTTCTATAGACCTTCAGGTGCCTGTTCTGTTCAGCATAACATAAGTTAAGTTGGAGTAATGAACAACCCAAATTTTGGTGGTTTAATTTATAGTTTACTTCTTTTTCCTGAAAATCCTCTGCAGGCGTTGGCCGCTCTGTGAGGCAGCTGACTCCCTGTGATGCCCCATCATTATTCTTTCCACATCATCTTAAGGTTTCATGACAGCCTCAGCAAGGGAAGACCAGGTAGAAAGTAGAGAACTGGAAATTAATTGGCTTCCTCTGGAAAGGACATATGTCCCTTCTGCTTACTCATTAGGCAAAGCAAGTCACAGATGTGCCTAAGTTCATGGGGACAGGAAAATCACATAAGCCTTCTATTGTGTCCCTGCTGCAGGGGGAAAGCAGAGTATTAGTGAAGAGTAGTAACACCTGCCACGGTGCCACAAGACTTTTTGTCTCTTAATCTTTTGTCTGAAGTGATCTGTCATGTAGGGAATCTGGAAGTTTGCAATTCCGATAATGAAGTTAAATCTATATGGCTGAAATAGTCAAATATTTCATTAAAAAGCACTGTTGCCCCCACCAGGAGAGGAGGTAAACCCAGAGCTGCCCTGCTGTTGTCAGTCTGAACACTAGACTAGCATCTTCATCACTGTTGTCTCACCAAATAAGGACTTAATCTACACCCCTGCCAGAAAGTGAATTCTAAGCAGAAGTGTTGCATGGGCACAACTCACAGGTGGAGCTGAGGTTATATGACTTTCTCAGTGTGCAAGGGGGGACAGGAAAGTGAGCTCGGGCTTCTCTTTCAGAGGAAAGATGTTCAAAAAAATGCTGGTTGTCCATTCACATGACAAATGCCCCTAAAGTACCCTCCCCGTGAATACCACTTTCTTATTTAGTGTTTTGACATAGCTAATCTTTTTAATATATAAAGAGCAACAGGACCTTTTAGTATAAAATCTATTACAAATTCATATTTTCTTCAAACCCTTGGTGGATAGCTGATTTCCCTTTTCCACTCCTTTTAATGCACTAAATTACAGACATTTTTTTTCTTTTTTTCATCATGCATTATGCTAACTAGAATTTTATGTGGAATACTTGGTTTATACTTAGAAGAAACATTCAAGAATGCTTAGTGATTACATATTTGAAAATAAATCAGGGAGGGTAAACTGATCAATTCTCAAGTTCATTGTAGCACATTCTCACAATAACAATGACCTTTATTCTAAGTGCTTTATCTTTTATTTCATTCAATTCACATAACAGCTCTATGAACTATATATACACCTATTAATCCAGTTTGACAGATGAGGACACTGAGGCTTAGAGAGCTTACTCAGCTTGCCCTCAATTACTCATTTGGGTAGTGGCTAAGTTAGAACTGAAACCTAAGCAGAACAAATTTCAGAATTTAGTGATTACTTTATACTGCTTCCATACCTTCTTCAGTGATAACTTGGATAAACTGTAGTAGAAGGAGGCATTGAGATCTAAGAGTAGAATTGCAATAATTTACCTTAGGAAAGGAAGGCTGATTCCTGGGTCAATGGAATTATGTCCATTTTATTTGGAATCATTGCATAGCTCTTCTGAGCCAACATCAAGGCACTTCAGTGACACACTGAGAAAGCTAATGTAGAGATTTTTAATTTTGATATCTCACATTTTAAGAGCTAATTTCCCAGAAAAAATAGAACATGCACGTATTAAAAATTTAATTTTACTCTTATCATTACTGAAACATAAAGTCAGTATAGGGAGAAAATGGACTTTATTCCTATTTATGAAATATAAACATAAAGCACCACCTGGCTTTTAATCAAACCATTAGAAACCTAAACAAAATCATTCAGCAATACTGGGCTGAGGGAAAACAAAAATGGATTCTGACTTTAGTAGAGGGGAAAGAAAAGAGCTAGATTTTTTTTTAAACCATAGAATAATTCAAAAATTAAACCCCCCCATTTAAAAACATATGCAGATTTACAGTTTGATATGAACAAGCATTAACTGTATTCACCAATGGTGGTTCTTGTATGAACTTGCAATGACATTATTACTAGGTAAAGAATTCGCCTAAATTATACTGCATGATATCAACGTCTTTATCAAAAGGATGACATTTAAGCTGATACTAAACATTCAATGCTTGTGTCATTTCAATGTGTCAAATTTGATTTCATAGCATTTTGGGTAATCTCTTGCAGTAATAGCGTTGTGGAAAATTTATGGGAGTTTAGGGAACTTTGAGGATGTCCATTGAGTTAATCATGATGGGAAATTCATACAAAAATAAATGTATATTTATCACTGAGATATACAGAAAAACACCATGTAAAAGCGTCTGTAAATTACTCATAATCCCATAGAGTTCTCTGTTAACAGAATTACATGTTTAGCAGAGTCCTGTTTCTTTGGATTTGGAGCTATTTGAAGAGAAATTCTGGTGAATTTTTGATGTGGGATAAGTATCTTTACCTTCAGAAGTTAAATCAAACCTTTAATAGCTATAAAGAATGTTTGTAAATGGCAACTGATGAATTATAGTGATCCGGAATATTTCTGCAGGGAGCTGGAAGCCGAGCTGAAGCATTCCTTGGTTGTCAGGCCCTGCGAGTTCAGATACTAATGCGAATGCTGTTGAACTATAAATGCCTGGGCACATCACTTAACCTTTCTGTGTTTCCATGTCCTTATCTGCACAACGAGGCTAATAATACTGATTGACCTCATAACATTTAATTAGACCATTGGGAAGCTCTTTGAACATGCTAAGTATCATTTGTTGGCACTTAGCTTCATGAAAGGTTTGTGTTTTTAACACGCTGTGGTTTGAGGATGTGTTGGTATAACTCCTGCCAACGTTTCGCTTCTCCACCGTATCTCTCCTGAATGCTCTTTGAAGTCAATGAGAATTAGGGTGATTGAAGGCACTTAGCAGAGGCTTCAGGTATGGGGGTGTGTTCTCTGGCACGTTTATAGCAAGAGTGTCCTTGTGAAGAGAATGCCTGCTTCTCATGGAAGAGGGATTGGATGGCTTCTCAGGGATTTGGGATGGGCAAACCAAGGATTGCTCATGGAGCTTATGCCCCAGAGGAGGAGAATTTTGGCAAAGATACCTAAAAAGTTTAAACTGTTTGAAAAAATTAATACATACACTTTTAGAGAACATGTATAATAACTTAGGCTGCTCTGGGGGAGGATTAGGTCCTTTACTTTCTGTACAGAGGATACAGTTCCTATCCAATATGTGCTTACTAAGGAAATTCACCATGAATGGGCAAAAATTGCTATACCAGTCGAATATTACATGTGCATGTTATTATCTCGTTATATAACATTAATGCAGCTTCTAGAATACATGTTTGTTACCTTTTATGTATTTTTTTGTGTGTTTTTTTCATTAAAGCATTAACCAGAGTGCTTTTGTTGTTATTTACAGAAATGTAGAAATGTGTTGTATGACTCACAGCTGAAAAAAAAAGGCAGTCCCGTCACATTTTCAAAATTGTGTATCTTTGGACGCATCACCACACTACCAAGACTGCAGGTATTTCAACAGCTTTCTGGTTGGTGTCCTTACCTCTAATCTTCTCCCAGAAATATTTTACAATTCATCGCCATACTAATCTTTCTCAAACATCACTTTCATTATGCCGCTTGTTTCAAAAACCTTCATGGCTTCCTATTTCCACCATGTCATTCTTATCTCCAAAACTGTGATTTCAAAACTTTCATGGGCTCAACTGTGTCCCCCTCAAATATCATGTGTTGATGATACCTTGCACCTTAGAAAGTGCCCATATTTGGAAGTTGAACTTCAGAGAGGTAGTTAAGGTAAAAGAGGACATTAGTGTGGGCCCTAAGCCAATAAGACGGGTGCCTTTATAAGAATGGGACATTTATATGGGCACAGAGAAAAGACTTCGTGAAGACACAGGGAGACGATAGCCATTTACAAGCTAAGGAGAGAAGCCTCAGAAAAAACAGTTCTTATGAGCTCCTTGACCTTGGACATCTAGCCTCCTGAACTAACTGATAAATAATTTCGGTGGTTCAGGCTACCCAGAGAATGGTATTTGGGCATCCTTCGCAGACTAATACTCCAGCCACGACATAGAAGCTTCCCATGGTTTTATTGCCTTATTTCTCTAAGAATAACTTAAGTTTTAGTCACCTGGTTAAATCAAAACCATTATTTTGACAATTTATCTTTTCTCTTTGTCATTATAGTTTTATAGAGGGTCACATGATTCTCTACAGTTCAAAGGAAAAGATCACAGAACTAGGGCATGTCATGTTTTCTCTCCGAAGTAAGGAGAATAGACCTGTTTTTCCTACTCCAAAGGTCTATAAGTATGGTGGCATGTACCTTTAGTCCCAATTACTTGGGAGGCTGAGGCAGGAGGACTGCTTGAGCCCAGAAGTGCTCAGGTGTGGCATATTACGCCAGCCTGGTGTCTGTATTGTTTGGCATTAATATGTGACCTCCTGGGAGGCAGGCTGCCTAGAGGGGTGAACAGGCCTAGGTCAGAAAAGGAGAAGGTCAAAATTCTCATGCTGATCAATAGTGAAACCATGCTTGTGAATAACCACAGCACTTCAGCCTGGGCAACATGGGGAGACCTTAAAAGAATAATAAGACCTCTCAAATAATACGGTGCATATGAAGGCATTTGGAAAATTGGGAAATGTCAGGTTCTGACTTTCCAAACTCTGTTCAACTTCAGGTAACAAAAGTCTTTAATGTACATGCTGAGTGCTGCCCTGATCCGGATCCCAAATCTGACTGTGGGTTAGAAACCCAGCAAATTGAATCTGACTTAAGCTTTGCCAGTTCAAGTTCTCCATTTAATGGGCTTGGGTAAGTGCCTTGGGTGTTTATATCTTCTCTGTAGATGATGATGGTTCTATGTATGTTGCTGGATCCAGCCTTATGTGTTGTTTTGTACTCAAAGTCACTGCTCAGAACAATAATCAGCTTGCAGGTGTAGAGCATTCCCTGGCACCCTGCTCAGTGCCTGCCAGCCAGCCAGGGGTTAGGTCCTTTCCTTCTGAGACATTCAAAAATATAGTGTCCCTGCTTTAAACTGGAACAACTGTTCCAAAGAGCATGATAGCCTCCTGACATGCTTTTTGATGACACTTACCATCCTTAAGAACAGATGCCCTGGCTCAGCGCCTGTGGCTCGGTCGGCTGAGGCGCCAGCCACGTACACCTAGGGTGGCGGGTTCGAGTCCCCAGCCTGGGCCCGCCGAACAACAATGATGGCTGCAACCAGGAAGTGGCCGGGCGTTGTGGCGGGCGCCTGTGGTCCCAGCTGCTTGGGGGGCAGAGGCAGGAGACTTGAGCCCCGGAATTGGAGGTTGCTATGAGCTGTGATGCCATGGCACTCTACCCAGGGGGATAGCTTGAGGCTCCATCTCAAAAAAAAAAAAAAAAAAGAACAGATGCCCTATCTGTGAGTACCAGCCTGAATCAAACCCAGCCTTACCAAACCTCCTAGCTTGATTTTGACCTTGATTCCACCCCTCCACGGCTAGCCCCTCAGCTAGCTTAGGCCCTTTGTACCTGTCAGCCTTGTGCACGTACTGCTTTTCTCTAATATAACATTGTGTTCCATGACAACATGTTTCAATTCTGAGCTTATTTATATATGATGGTCTTGTGCAAAGATAAGAGAATCTTCTTATAATACTAGATTTTATTTATAGAAAAATCAAAGCTGAATTCATTTCTAAGAATTGTTCTCTGAGAACTTTCATAAATATTTCCTTTTTTTGAACTCCTGAAATGTTTTCAGTCTATATATTACAAAATTTAGCCCTTAATTACGCAACTGATGTTTTACATTCTTTCTGTAAAAAATTTCATGGGAACTAATTTTCTTTTGCCAACTAGATTATGAAGTCTTAATAACACACTTTTACTGACTATATATTTCTATTCTGAGCAAAATATAAAGTTTTAAATAAGTTTCACAAAGAAAAACACCCATTTATGTCTTACATAGTGTTACGTATACTTTTTATAAAACCAAATTTTAATTTCAGGTGTAAATTTAATTTACATGAGTACATTTTGTCATATCCTGTTTGGAGTGTTTTTGCCATCCATGAATTTAAAGTTTAATGTAATTAATTTTCTCAGTGGTTTTCACTTTGTATTTGTGCTAAGAAAAACCTTCATTTTCATAACTTCGTCTGAATATTTAAATGCATTTCACTTTGGTTCTTATGTTTCATTACCCTAACCCTTTAATTCACACGGTGCGTTATTAAATTTGTAAATGCATTGCACACTGAATATGCATAGAAAAAGATAGGCAGGAAAATACCAAAATGTTCATGTGATTAGGTGAGCACATCTGGGGAGTGATTATTTTGTTTTCATTCTACAGTTCTCTATAATTCTCATGTAATTTCATTATTTTCATAGTCAGTTTCTCTTAATTAAAAAATATTGATGAAGAAGTAACTGAGAAATTTTGAAATCTGCCCATTTCTGTGCTTTCTGTACTGTTATATTTTAAAATATTTTCCTTGAGCTTCTAGTTCACTGCTTTCTCTCTAGATCTATTTTAATTATATCTTTATTAGTGTTTCTTAAAGTAGCCCAAGCCAGATAAGCATCATGTTTAAGTGAATGGGTATAACGGCGGAAAAGGTAGAGCTAGTAACATTTCAATAGTTTAAGCATTCTGTTTTAGTCAAGATTAAGTCTGCTATGGTAATAGGGGGAAAAAATCTACACCATAATCTTGTAGTTTAAAGCAATAAAGATTATTTCTGGACTATGTTATATGTTCATCCTGAGTCAATAGGGGGCTCAACACTTGGAGGCCTGAGCTGACAGAGCGGTGGCTGTATCAACCTTTCTGGGTCATTTTACTTAATGAGATGAGCTCAGGGAGGGTCTCTCTTGCCTGTGGTTAAATATTGGAAGGTGACTTGCATTCATGGCTGCCATGAGGTCCCATAAGAAATGGAATAAGGAATGCAATTCTATGATGATCCAGAAGGAAGAAAAATAGAAATATTTAATGAACAGCACTGATTTCTGTTTGCCTGAAATCATTTTGAGATTTTGCAAAGAGTATTTCTATTATAAATTCTCGAATATTATAAATTACATCTTGCCTTAAACATAGGTAATTTTTAATTTTAAACATCTGCCTTTTTCTTTGTGTTACAAAAAAGAGTGACATGTTGAAAGTCTTTAGAACAGTATTAAAATGGAACTTGAGATCTAATTAATTGTGGAAGTAATCATTTGTAAGTCTGGATTGTCATACGGGGTAGACATAAAGTTTGTGTGCAATTTTAAGTTGCACGTGAACTTTATGGACACCCTATATGGTATGTATGTATTCTGTTTACTTAAAATGAGAAAGTGATTAGAAATATTACTTTGACATTATTTTCTATTTTTAATATAGTCAACTAATTTAATTAAAGGGGAAAAATTGCCTTTTATGTAAGCCATTTGATAAAACAAGTATATCATAGAATATTTAAAATTTGGAAAGAAATTGTGATAGAATATTCTTATATTTATCATAGGAGCAGCCAATTTATTTAAAGAATTACATGAAGAGATTAAGTAAGAAGAAAATTAAATTGTTGGATGTAATAAGAAAAGTCTTTAAAATCAACTAAGGTTAAAACTAGTTTCTGAGTCATCTCTATTATGTCCGTGGCTTCGAAAGTCAACTTTCAAAGGCCGGATGCTTTAAAAGATCCTCCTGAGTCTTCATAATTTCCCACAACATAAAGAGAATATCTTAGTTAAAAGCATTTAGAGGAAAGAACCCAACAACTTCATTTTAATCATTTTCCATTGAAGTATTTTTCAACGACCTTGTCAAAATAAAATACATTTGGTACTGATAGGTTTAATAAAAAATAATGAATGACTATATTGTTTGATTCTTTCTTCTGCTAAGTAGATGTCTTTATCCAATCTTCAGTCTCTGAAAACATTTTTTTCCAGGTAGGAGAACTGTCTGGAATTATTTATAGGGTTTAACTATCAAAAACACTCTCATGAAACCACTAATGTATGTCTACTATCTACTGGGGAAACTTTCTCTTGAGACCTGCCTCTGTTCATAAACCACCTGATCTGTGGTCTCATGTTTTATATTTTCAGCAGAACACCTCTTATAGATTGTAGTTTCTGATTGGCTTAGAGGTGCTCCCTTATTCTCCCTTTGAAGTATAGCCAATGCCAAACTTACTGACATATTCATTCCTCTCTCTTTGACAATGCAAAGTGTGTGGGTTATCAGTTTACAGTGCTTTATTTTTTTAAACAGGAATCATTCAAGGCCCACACTTGACCCCCCACTTGCACAAAAATAAGGAATCCTAATTCACTGAGTAATACTTACATTTAGATTTAAGTACCTGCTAGTTGACAAATTAAATTAAGAGCTTGCTAGTGAAGGAAACAATAGAGGTTTGGTATTGTACATTATTCCTGAGGCCTAGATAAGGAGACATTTCAAATTTGTAGGAGGAAAAATCACAGGCATTTGACAGTCAAGATTTATTTTTCATATTGTGAGATTAGAAGATTAATGACATATCTAAGAGTTGTAGGAGATGCTTCCAGATGTCAGGAGCTGCCATGAAAATGAGTGTGACAAGGAGCATGGCAGGGCATGTGATGGCATTAGGAGTTTAGGGTCCCGATATACGCTGGAAGGGTAACAAATGTTACAACTTTGCTAGAGCAGGCAGGTGAGACTGTAGTATAGAGAATACTGAAAAGAAGGAAGATTATCTTAAAATGAATTTTAGAATTATTGTGAAACTAGGCCTTCATGCTTCTGAAAAATGCAACCAACACTTTTCATAAGGATTCAGAAGACTTGAGGTTCCTGGATTTGGGGAGCCTCTGAGGTTCACTGGTGTCAGAAAAGAGAGTTTTCCCAAAAACTTTAGCAAAGGTGAGGATGAGGAAAAAGGGTGGATGTGAGTCGTAAAACTGCTGTGGTGGATGGTTTTATCTACAGGATGTAATGCCAGAGAAAAATGTTAAAAATGCTTCAGGATAATGTCTCATTTTATAATAGAATCATCAGGGATTAGGTATTCAGTATTGAGGGTAAAGGAAACAAACCCAAAATTGAACTAATATCAATCAGGATAAAGAAACAAGACTAAAAAATGAGAAAAAGTAAAACTAACCTAGAGATTATTATCCAGCATTAAATACGTAACAGAAAGATAAAGAAAATGAAGGACTAGAATAATGGTTAATGTAATTCATTCGCCATATTGACTATTTAAAAACATTTTCTTAGACTTATAACTGTGATAATGTGTCAGGTCTGAGAGAATTAAAAAAATATAAAAAATGAGCCATTTCACATTTCAACTGAAAGAAGCTGTTGTTGTATAATGAAATCAGTGCCGAATTTGGATCAAGAATAAAGGAATTCATATCCTGACTCTGACACAAACCAGATGTGTTATCAGGGTAAGTTACCCTATGTGTGTTCATTTCCTCATCTTTAAAAATGAGAGTTATAATTGCAGCAGAGATGGCCACTATCCATCATCATCCATTCCCTCTTTCTTCCATAGGAATCAAACTCATAATCTTTGGCTGCAAATAGGTGGTCCCAAATATCACAGTTTCTATTCTCCCTTTGTAGATAAGGGTGGCCACATGGTTAAGTATAATACATGTCTCCCAGCCGCTCTGAGGAACCTTCCTTGAAGGATGACTGATGTAGGCCCATTGCCTCCTTTAGTCTTTGAATCTTTCTCTAGCCTCCCGTCTGAAATGCAGATATGATGGCTGGTGGTCCAGTTGCTCTGTCAGACAAAGAGGACAGCTACCAAGAAAATGACCATGACAAGGAGAATGGCAGAGTGTGTGACGGCATACTACATTTAGAAATGGTAAAAGGCTTTGCCTGGAGAAGCCTAATTTCTTGAGGGGTTAGTAAAGGAAAGTCAATATATCAACCCCCAGACTTTTATGTAATAGAAAATAGATTTTTATTTGAGTAAATTCTGTTATCCATAGATGAATGTAATCCAGATCACATGCTCACCTTATAGTTTATTAGGAATTCTAAATAAAATATCAGGTACAAAATCTACTAAGTAGGCGCCCCCTTATCCATGGGAGTAAGCCCCAAGATCTCTAGTGGATGTCTGAAACCAAAGATAATACCAAGCCTATATAAACTATGGCTTTTCCGAAATACCATATCTATGATAAAATTTAATTTATAAATTAGGCACAGGAAAAGAATGACAATGATAACTAATGATAAAATAGAGCAGTTATAACAGTATGCCAGAGTTGCTACTGTTTGCACTCTGAAGTCGTTATTAAGTAAAATAAAGGTTCCCTGAATGCAAGCCCCGAGATATGATGACAGTCACCCTGATAACTGAGGTGGCTGCTAAGTGACTAAGTGGTGGGTAGTGGAGTGAGATACGTGGACAGAGGGATGATTCATGTCTTAGATGGGACAGAGCATGATTTCGTCATTCTACTCAGAATGGGGAGAATTTGAAACCTAAAAATTATTTATTTCTGGAATTTTTCCATTTCATGTTTTTGGATCGTGGTTGACTGACAATAACTTAAACTACGGAAAGTGAAACCATGCGGGGGGACTACTATACTTTCAAAATTGGCAGAGCGTAATGAATTATAGCTGAATGAGTGAATCCATACCCAGCAAAAACATTTTTAAATGAATTTAGATTACCATCAACATATAGCTCACTGATTGTTCAGATCTAAATCACCCAAAGTAGTCTATTTTCAGCCTGAACCACAAAATAAGACTTTATCTTTATAAAGCAAATTAGAAAATGAGGTGGATATGGTGGTGCACACCTGTAGTCCCAGCTTCTCGGGAGGCTGAGGTGGGAGGATCACTTGAGGACAGCAGTGCAAGATTGCAGAGAGCCTTAATCAGGCCACTGCACTCCAGCCTGGGAAACAGGGCAAGACCAGTCTCTAAAAACCTTTTAAAAATTAAAATAATAAATCTATCATGAGACTGCCTGAAATGATTAAGGAAGTGGAATGACACAGAGAAAAAACAATGATGGCAAGAGATGAGCTAAGTCACAAAAAGTCAGCTGGTAACCCTCTTTATAAAGCTGCTTTTTCTCACCTAGGTAGAACTATCATCGTTCTCCTTTGTGCTCCCATCATACTTGAACCACAAACTATGCATTACTGTTCTGTTTTATAACTCTGTGTACACATGTCTCTTACCCTAGTGAATGGCCTTGAACACCTGTTCCATGTCAGGCACGTGTCTCATAGGCTCCACTGGCCTCTGAGTCCCTTGAAGGTGGGAAGGCTCATTCTGTCTGTAGCTATCCCTATTCTCCCTTAGGGCCTGGTACAATTCTCTGAAGTACTGAGTAACTCCTGTTGGTGAACAAATTTCTGTAGTTTTTTTTTTTTTTTGAACCAAGGGCCAAAGCTCCTACTGGTTTCTCGAGAAATGCTTTAGTTCACATTGTCTCCAGATGACTTCTCTATTTCCAAACATTAAATCTGCACAGCCAGCAAGGCAGATAGAAACAAAAAATAAAAGCTATGTTTGTGCACTAGCTGAGTTGGTCAGTTTTCTTTAGGAATGAAACCTCTTTACCAAAGCTCTACCAGGAGACTTTTTGTTACATTCTCATTGGCCAGAATTAGCACCCAGAGAACATGGAAGACTGAGCATATTTAACTGGACACTGTACTAATCCAACAAGTTTAGGCTTCTGTAGGTAAGGAAGAAAAGGAAAATGAATTTTGAGTAGATAATGAGGAATACCCACCTACGCGTCCACTGTATTTTTTATCTTTACCTACAGCATTAGGCACAAAAGACTGTTTATGTGCATACCTGGCTCTCTATCAAACCATCATTGGAGGGCAGCAGACTGGACAGCTGGACAGAGCCTTAGCAGGAAAAGGACAGCATACAAAAGGAGTGTTTGAAAAGAGTGTGAAGAAAGAACTATTTATAAAGACTTGGACAGGATTACAGGAACTAACCAGAGATGATGAAATACCAGGACTACCAACAGGGGGTGGTAATTATCCCCAGGCCTATGGGGGCAAGAAAATCAGCTTCTAACAAAACCAGGGAGAGGTGAAGCAGCAGGAGCTGCTTACTCTTAAGGATTCAGCCTCAGCCAATTTGTAGCCTGTGATCAGGAAAAATAAATACCTGACCTCTCCTCTTGTTTCTGCCAGCACCTCCCGTTGGGCAGACCCAGTAGGAAACCAGAGGACAAATGCAGCCCTTTTGACATGGTCCCTACAGGTCAGACATTTAGGGCTCAAAGCAGGGTGGAGAGGGGTAGAGATAAATGTCAGTGTGCGAACAGGGAACGACTAGGGCTGGCAGGGATCATTTCTGTGGTCCAGCATCCAGTGCAGGGCCTAGAGCTCTGCAGATGCTCCGTCAGTAGTTACAAAATAAGTGCCGTGATGTGAATGAAGAAGAGGGAAATACTCTGCACTGATGTGTGACCTGCCTAAGAATGTAGAGAGCTTTAAATATGAGTTGGAAGGTACCTTCTGGCCCTTGGAAATAAATGGCTTAGGGAGCATTCCAAATCACCAGTATCTTTGAGGCTGAATGCTCTGGTGAGTGTATTCAAGGGATGCACTGAATAGAAGCTGGGATGTTCATACTTCTCTCAGTAACAGGAGAACTTTTCTCTAGTAGGTCTCTTTAAAAAAAAAAAGTCATGAGTCATGATAAATACTTCCAGTGCAGTAATTGCCAACCCCACGTGAGTTCGGCTGGGTGACACTTGTTGTCCCTTTTCCCTTCATTTGTCTTTGCTAAATACATTGGACAAATTTCATATTACATGTTGGTTGCTTCACTACGGGGGCCTGGTGACCGAATGTCCCTTTCAGTTTTGAGGAGTTGGTAATCTATGCTGTCAGCAGGGTGCTAACAAAATGCCCTGTGAGTAGCTGTTTGAGATCTACAAGGACCAAAAAATGAGTCCTCTTCAATAGAAAACCAATCATCCACATGAATTACTGCAAACTTTGCAAAGGACCATTTTTCTTTTTTCTTGAGTAGCTGGTAAGACATTTCCCTTTCTGGGAAAGCCAGTTTGGTTGAAATAAAATTTTGAAGAATTGTTTGCATTATGGCAGCAGAGCCCAGGTTTCGAGTTGTAGGAAGAGAAGAGAAAATGAAAATTGCCTTCTTCAGAGTTGGCAGTTGGTAGAGCTGCCAGAGGCTCTACCCAAGTAGGGGGATTATGTATGAAATTGTGTGCTCAGGGCATGTGGCAGGGGGTGGTGTGCAATCCTTTTTCTCTGTAATTGTTATTAAAACATGGCTCTCTCAGACATGTGTTGGTGCAAGTAGATTCTCTCAAGGGGATGCAAAAAGGTGTTGAGTACTGGGAACTGCTGATTTTGAGCCAGTGTAGACACGTGAGATACAAATGTTTTTCTTGGCCAGGATATGAAAGACTTCTCTGTATTAATTTTTGAACTAAGAGGAAGAGAGATGCATACCTGACCAGTTTCCTGGAATCATAGACCAAGTGAAGTGCTCTGAATTCTGACTTAGAAGTCTGAGTGGCTCTGGAAAATGGCTATGGGCCAGTTGTAGTACTCATGCCTGTAATCCTAGCACTCTGGGGGGCCGAGGCAGGTGGACGGCTTGAGCTCAGGAGGTGGAGACCAGTCTGAGCAATGGCTGGGGTGCCAGCCCTCATGGCTAGAACAAAGGAGGATTCCCATTGCTCCACTAAAAATAGAAAAACTAGCCAGGAGTTGTGAAGGCACCTGTAGTCTCAGCTACTCAAAAGACTGAGGCAACTTGAGCCCAAAAGTTTGAGGTTGCTGTGAGCTATGACACCAGAACACTCTACCTAGGGTGACAAAGTGAGATTGTCTCAAAAAAAAAAAAAAAAAAAGAAAATGGTTATGAATAATTAACAAGTATTCTGATGACTCATCTATTACTACTGCAGTTACTGCTTAATCGGGGTGGAGGCAACATAGGGGTACCAGCCCTGGTGGCTAGAATGGAGGAGGATTAGTTTCCCATTGCACTTTTTTTCTTGAAAAGTCATGTTTTTGAGACTTTCCTAGTATGAAGCATAATATATGTGCCATGTAATACAAAATAGAGTTGTAAGCTCTTAATACTGACTTTTAAACATATACATTATAATTTCTCCATATTATTTCCGTTATTGACAAATTACTGCTGTAAAACTGGCAGTATTTATTTTCAAAATGATGTAGTGTGTTGGTACTATGACTATATATAACTATTTAATGGTTTGTGATATAATAGAATAGTTCTAAACCTTTACAACAAGGGTTTAAATCCCCTGAATTTTAAAATAACAAAATGACCAAGATGGTTTATTTTTCAAATGTAGTACAACATGAATAGTCAAAACATACCTAGTAGATTTTACCAATGACCATTACCATGCCTTTGTAGTCCATAAAACATGAGAGCCCAAGAAATGGGTTCAGGTTTTGAAGAAGAAACATATTAATCTTACTATTAAATGTTAGAATATATGATAAGTAATATACTTGTTTGTAGGAAGATCAGTCAGGGCTCCTAACAAAAATAAAATGTCTTTGACCAAGGTCTAGTACAAAAAAAGGTCTTTAACTTGTATATGCAGTGCTGGGTTGTGTCTTTCTTTAAAAGTGATATACAGAAAACTGATACACACTCTGGTTCCTACACAAATCAGGCAAATTTCAAGATAGAAGAGTCTACATAAGGAGGGGGAGGGTTTTGCTTTCAGCACAAAGATGTGTGTGTGCAATTAGTTTTGTTTAATGTAGATTTAATGTGATTGATGGGAGTAGATGTGACTAAAATAGTACAAGTTAAAAGACTATCTTAGCCATTTAAAATTTGACTTACAAGAAAAAGCATTTACTATAATTCTTTTGGGGTAGGTATGTTTGGATAAACTTTTTCAGCATGATTAACCTGCTATTATTTAGGAAATTAAGCTTTTTTTCAATTGGTGTAATTTAATTTCCTAAAGCTTAAATATCTCAATGTAGTAAATATATGATACACTATGACACTTTTTTTTTTTTTTGAGACTGTCTTTTTGGAATGTTTCCCAGCCCTTCTGGAAAACAGATTTTTTTAAAATATCTAGGGACTTCTTCTCATTAAACAGTTATAAATATAGAAAATGTAACACAGGATAGCACATTGTCTTTATGTCAGGAGAGTTATTTAACAGAAGTTTCACCGATTATTTAGTTCATTGCTTTATATCAATGTAAGTTCCAAACATCTATTAAAGGAAAGTAGGTCCAATTAGATGACCCTTTCAATATTTGTAACTCAAATCTGGCCCTACAATTTTATTGTGCAGACATCAGAGCCAGAAATACAAAACTGCTAACTTGTAGCCAGTCTGCTCATGTTTCTCTTTCAATTAAACAAGTTGGTTGAGGCTAATAACTTTTTGCTTTCCATCTGGAAATCAGTCAGTAAACAGTATCTTGATCTTATTTCTGAGTTAAAATTCTTTCAACTTTTCTTTTTCCTGTTTAGCAATGGAAATGAAAGTGCTTGTATAAATGTCTGAATCCATGCAACTCCCTATGAATTAAAAGAACTGAATGAAAACTAGTTCACTAGTTAGACTAACTCAGACTGAGGTGGAAAATTTTAGGCCTGGACTAGTGTAATAGAGAAAAAAACAGATTTTTCTAGTTTATACTCAGTACCACACAGAACATTTTACTTATGGTCACCAAAATATGTGTGGATTTATCCCCCAAACAGTTAATTCTCCAGTGGATACCAACTGGGTGTCCTTTATTTGATTACTTTCTTACACTATCCACTTAGAGATAGCATCAAGTCCCACATGTTGATTTAACTGCCTTCATCTTCGGATGTCAATAATATATAATAGGTCACTACCTAAACTTCTGATGGACCAGCTCCAATTGGGAGTTCCCATAACCCCTTTCTTGTGTTGCATTAATTTGTTAGGATGGCTCACAGAACTCAGGAAAAAACTTATTTACATTTACGTGTTTATTACTTTAATAAAGGATATGACGAAGGATACAAATGAACAGCCAGATGGAATAGATACATAGGGCAAGGTATGGAAGAAGGGGTGAGGAGTTCCATCTCCTCTCTGGTCAGAAACCTGCACAGGAACCAGCAACAGAGACCCTTGCCAATAGTTGTCCTCTTGGGGTTATATGGAGGCTTCAGATGTAAGTATGACTGATTATGCCATTGGCTGGTGGCGATCGATTCAACTTTTAGTCCTTCTCCCCTCCACAGAGATTGCTATGTGGAGCTGAAAGTTTCAACCCTCCAATCACATCACAAGTTGTTCCCTTGGTAACCAGCCTCCATCCTGAGGCTGTCCAGGTCCTTTCTAGGAATTGCCTTATTAGAGCAGAAGATGGTCCTATCACCCAGGAAATTCCAGTGAATTTAGGAGTTCTGTGTCAGACATTCCTATCACTAAGGAAATTACAACATACCACTCTAGGACTAAAAAACAGGCATGTTCAACCACTGATGCCAGCACTGAAGACCGAAGACTGGCATACCTGGCCTCCTAGTTCCCAAAAGTACTTTGACACAGTCTCAACTGCATGCTAGGCCATCAAGGAAACTGCAGAGGCCGCTGACACTATTTATAGCTGAAGAAATCCTACAGAGACTACACTACTGCATTCACCCTAAATCAAAGCCAGAGTGCCCCAATAAACCAACAACATATATAAATCTTCAGGGAAAAGTTCTACCTTATGAAAGGAACAAAAACATTATTTTTTAAAACCCCAGAAAACAATTAATAATATTACAGGAATAGAACTTCACATATCAATACTAACCTCAATTAAATGGATTAAATTTCCATGTAAAAGATGTAGACTATCAGGTTGGTAAAGAAACATGATCCAACTGTATGCTGATTACAAGAAACACAATTTACCTGTAAAGACACATACAGACTCAAAGTAGAAGACTGAGAAAAGACTGCATGTAAACCCAAACTAAAAGCAGCAGTAGCAGCTGTACTTACATCAGATAAAACAGACTCCAAGTCAAAATCAGCACAAAAATAAAAAATGACAAACACTATATAATGATGAAGGAATAAATCCAGCAAGTGGAAGTAATAATTTAAAATATGTATACAGCAAACACTGGAGCACTCAGATGCATAAAGCAAATATTGTCACATCTAAAGAGAGCTAGTTTGTAATGTCTCAGCATTACACAGATCATTTAGACAAAACATCAGCAAAGAAACATTGGATTTAAACTGGACTCAGATCACATGGACCTAATAGATAATTGTGGAACATTTCGTATAATGACTGAAGAATACACATTCTTCTCGTTAGCACATGGAACATTCTCCAGGATAGACCATAGAAGCCATAAAACAAACCTAAACAAATTTTAAAAAATATCAAATGTCTTCCCAGGCCACAATGGAATAAAAGTAGAAATCAATACTGAGGGGAATTTTGAAAACTATATAGGGTGGCACCTGTGGCTCAAAGGAGTAGGGCACTGGCCTCATATACTGGAGGCGGTGGGTTCAAACCTGGCTCTGGCCAAAAACTGCAAAACAAAACAAAAAACCATATAAATACATGGAAATTAAACTACATGTATGCAAATGATTATTGTATCAATAAAGAAACTAAGGTGGGCTCAAAAAACATTTGAAAAAAAACAAAATGAAAGCAAAGCACATTACAACCTATGAGATACAGAAAGCAGAGCTAAGAGGGAAATTTATAGCAGTAAATACCTACGCTGAATAAGTAGAATGATTTCCAAAAAACAACCTTATTATGCAAACAAATTAGAGAAACAAAACCAAATCTCCCTGAAAATTGGCAGAAGCAAAGAAGTAACAAAAATTGGAGCAGAACCAATTGAAATGGGGAATATGTATATGTATATATATTCTTCATATATATGTACATAAAGGAGCAACAAAACCAAAAGACCTTTTCTTCAAAAAGATTAAAATAAAATTTATAAATTTCTAGATAGTCCAACCAAGAAAATAAGAGAGATGACCTAGGGTGGTGCCTATGGCTCAGTGAGTAGGGCACTGACCCCATATACTGAGGGTGGCGGGTTTGAACCTGCCTCTGGCCAAGCTGCAACAACAACAAAAAAATAGCTGGGCGTTGTGGCAGGCGCCAGTAGTCCCAGCTAAAAAAGAGAGATGACTTAAACACAATCAGAAATGAAAAAGGAGACATTACAACTGCTACTACAGAGATATGAAAGATAGGCTGAGACTATTATGAAGGACTATATGCTAACAGGCTGGAAAACCTAGAGGAAACAGATGATAAATGCATGGCAACATATAAACTTCCAAGACTGAATCAGGAAGAAAGAGAAAACCTGAAGAGACCAATAATGAGTAGTGGGATTGAATCAGTAATAAAGTCTTCCAACAAAGAAAAGCCCAGGACCAAATGGATTCGCATATGAATTGTACCAAATGTATAAAAAGAACAAATGCCAAGCCTCTTGAAACTATTCTAAAAAATTCAAAATAAGGAAACTCTACCTAATTCATTTTATGAGGCCAATATTACCCCGATACTAAAACCAGATTAGGATACAACAACAAAAAATAAAAGTATAGGCCAATATCCCTCATGAACAGAGATGCAAACATTTTCAATGACATTTTAGCAAACTGAACCCAACACTACATCAAAAACATAATATACTGTGACCAGGTGGGATTTATGTCAGGGATGTAAAGAAAGTTTAATACACCCAAATCAGTAAGTTTGATACCTCCCATCAACAGACTGTAGGATAAAAACCATATGATCTCCTCAATAGACACAGAAAAAAAATTTGTAATAAAATCCAATAATATTTTGTGATAAAAACTCTTAAAGTGGGAACAGAAGAAATATAACTTAAAATAATAAAGGTCATGTATGGCAAACCCTCAGCTAACATCATAGTGAATAAGGAAAAGCTGAAATCTTTTCCTCTAAGATCTGAAACAGGACAAGGATGCCCACTTTCACCACTTCTGTTCAACATAGAGCTGGAATTTCAACATAGTAACGGAAGTCCTAACCAAAGTGATCAGGCAAGACCAAAAAGAAAAAAAAAATTGTCCATCTTTACTAATGATAAGATATTGTGTATTGAATAACCTAAAAACTCTACCAAGAAGCTCCTATATTTGATAAATAAATACAGTAAATTTTCAACATATAAAAATCAGTGTTTCTATATACCAATAATGAAATAGTTGAGAAATAAATTAGGATAACTATCCCATTTACTATAGTGACAAAAATAAAATACCAAGGAATAAATATAACGAAGAATGTGCAAGTACTTTATTGCTTACTTGCACATTTAAAATTGCTTACTTAAAGTCTTTTATTTAGCCAAGCTACAAGACACTGATGAATGAAATTAAAGAGGACAGACAAATAGACATTTCCTGCGTGTGGATTAGAAGAATTAATATCACTAAAATGACCATACTGTCCAAAGCCATTTACAGATTCACAGCAATATCTATCAAAATGCCAATGTCATTTTTTTTTCACAGAAATAGTAAAAATAATCCTAAAATTTCTGTGGAATTTAACAAGCACCCAAATAGCCAAAGCAGTCCTGTGCAAAAAGAGCAAAGCTGGAAGCATCACACTACCTGACTTCAAAATATGTTACAAGGCTACGGCAACCTAAACAACCTGGGATTTGTGTAAAAACAGACACATAGATCTAGAAAATAGGAGAGTCCACAGATAAATCCAAGTATTTATAACCAACTGATTTTCAATAAAGACACAGATAGTATACACTAGGAGAAAGGACATCTCCCATCAATGGAAAAATTGGGTATCTGTATATAGAAGAAGGAAACTAGAAACATATTTTTTCCCACATATAAAAATCAACTAAAGATGGATTTAAGATTAAAGTGTGAGTTTTAAAACGATGAAATTCCTAGGCAAAATATAGGGAAAACATATCAGTTTATGTAACGATCTCATGGCTAAAACCTCAAAAATCACAGAAATTATAACAAGTAAGTGGGACTAAATTAAACTGAAAAGCTTCTGCACATCAAAGGAAACATTCAACATGGTGAAGAGACAATGTTGAATGTGAAAAAAATATTTTCAAACTATCCATCTGACAAAGAACTAATATGAAGAAATATATAAGGAACTGAAACAATAAAAACCCAAATAACCCCATTGAAAATTGGGCCAACAACATGAATAGACATTTGTTAAAGGAGACGAGCATGTGGCATAATTTATAAGAAAAAAATGGTCAATATCAGGTAAATGAAAATTAAAACCAGAATTAAAATGGCTATTACCAAAACACAGTTAGAATGGCTATTATAAAAACAAATAGCCAAAACTAATAATGTTGCTGAGAATGTAGACAAAATGGAATTCTTATACACTATTGGTGGAAATGCAAATTAGTACAACCATTGTGGAGATTTCTCAAAAAACTAGAGCTACCATGATCCAGCAATTCTACTAGTGGGTATTTATTCAAAGGGAAAGAGAGCGGTATATCAAAGGGATCTGCAATCCTACGTTTATTGCAGCATCCATTGACACACAGATGGATGAAAAAAATGTGATTATATATATATGTTTGTACATATGCACACAGAAACTGCAATACTAATGAACCATAAAAAGAATGAAATCGTCATTTGGCAACATGGATGGAACTGGAGGCCATTAAGTTAAGTGAACTCAGCCAGTCACAGAAGGACAGATAATATACACTCTCATTCACATGTAAAATATTTTGTACCAGTAAAAAAAAGTGTAAGGAGAAAAATATATGCATATATTTGGTCTCTGCCCCAGTTTCTGATACAAAGTTCCTAAAACCCTTATACATTGGGGTGCTAGGATAATCTTTTGCTCTAATATTTATTCTTTGATCCTGGTTTCTGACACAGGGCTTCTGGAACACTTTAGAATTTTCTGGCTGATAGGAGCATCTTTTATTCTAATGAAGCCACTCCTGGTGGGCTTCTGGATAACCTCAGTATGAGACTGGTTGCCAGGAGGATCAATCATGTAATTAGAAGGTTGGAACTTTTAGCCCCACTCCCAACTTCTTAAGAGGAGAGAGAGAGATGCTAAAGGTTGACCTGATCACTAATGGACACTGATGTAATCAATCATGTCTATGTAATAAGGGCTTCATAAAACCCCCAAAGGCTGGGTATTGGAGAGCTTCTGGGTTGCTGAAGATACCTACAGGGTGGTGCACCTGGAGAGGGTATGGAAGCTCCACACCTGTTCCTCAATTCCTTGCCCTATCCATCTCTTCCATCTTTATCATAGCCTTTATTAACAGACTACACTAGTATGTGTTTCTAAGTCCTGTGAGTCATCTTAGCTAACTGATCCAACTCAGAGAAGAAATCCTGGGGAACCCCAATGTATAGCTAGTTAGAGGTAGAGATCACAGCCTGGGACTTACAACTGAGGCAGAAGATGGAATATCCTTGTGGGACCTGTGGGATCTGATGTTGTCTCCAGGACAGAATGTAAATGGATTAAAGGGCACCAAGTTGGTGACTGCTGGAGTACTGCTGTGTGTGTGTGTATGAGAGAGAGAGACCCACACATTTGGTGTCAGATGGGAAATACTGTGGAGTGTGTGAGAGTAGAAAAGTATTCACTTTATTTTTACTATTGTACAAACATCTAATACAAACTAAAGGTAGAAGGAAGACTTAGAAAATCTTATCGTTAAGATAAATCTTATTAGGTTAATAGGAGTAAACAAAGCCCCCGTGTACACCAAAAAGAGAAAAAAAGGGGAAAAGGGTAGTCCAGGTATAGAAGAACATTGACAAAATAATGATGGTACAAAAAAGAATATCACCTTTTAAGGATCTGAGAATTCTCCATAAGAAAGAATTTTCTCTTGGAAAATCACTCTGGCAGCTGTGTGGAAAATACGCTGGATTGGGGAAGACATGACATAGTTTGGTGGCTTCTTTGGTATTGCAGGCTAGATGGTGCAGCATCGTGGTGGAGGTGCCAACGTTAAGATTCAAAACGTTTAGGAAAAAATAAGATGGCTTTTTACCTTTTTATTATTTTGAATTTTTTTAATGAATGTGTTTCTTGAGTGCTATACTACTTTACTTAGAGGCAGATTTGAGGTTCTTTGCATGGTGTCTTAATTATGTAATTGTGGTTAACAAAAGGGAGACGGGTTAACCAGAAATAAATAGTTACTAATGAAGAATATTACTTAATGAATATTTACGGGGCCCTGTGCTAAGGACGCTAGTTGTATTACAATATTTAGTCTTCACTATAGTCCTTTTGGTCAGGGATTACTCTTATTTTCATTTTATAGATGAGAGAATAAAAGTAAAACTTAGACTCATATTTTTGTAATTCAAAAACTGTGACCGTTTAATCACTTCAAGGCCTCTTTCTGACTTTGCTATGTGGTACCTAGCTATCCAGTCAATATTAGCTATCCTATCTTTGTGAGACTTTAGGATTGGATCACCATTAATTTTATTTTCCATGTGAAAAAAAAATTAAAAATATGTAAAATAGAGGACTTCCCCCCCCCATAAGATCATGACTTGAAATATACACATATAGATAAGTTTCAGACATTGAAAAGAAAATCAAAATGTAGCTATCTAGATATGGTGAGAAGACTCACATTTTGGAGAACTGCACACATTGTGGCAAAATGGGGCACAGTCTTGAACTGGCACATGATAAATGACTGTCTCTTGTGATCCGTTTTTCTATTTCGACCTTGCTAAGTGAGTAATGGGAAGTAACTTAATGGAGTGTGAAACAATTTCATAAACTCATCAGGTTTCAGGTTAAAGTAATCTTGGGTGGTTTGTTGGGAACTCTTGAACACACTCGGACAGATCAAGATAATGGATTTAAATGGGAAGGCAAAATATGCAGGAAATTCCTGCAGAGCGGCAACATTTCTCTGCTGAGTTTCACATTGTCGGGAGCTTCCCTTTCAGCATAGCTCAATTCGGGGACTCCTGTATGCTTTGAATTTTCAAAAGTAACAATTTCAAAACTACTTTTTCTCCTTTAAAGTATAAAATAGCAATTAGAGCTTTGATAGGAACGTAACAATATAAAGTCATAATTTTTTGCTTTTTTGGTAAATAATCCAAAACATAAGAAGAATGGATACTGAAACATAAGCTATATGTGACAAATCTGGGAATTAGTAGAATCTAAGAACCCAGAGAAAACCTTTTGCGATGTCAGAGTTAATGACCTGTAAAAATCCACGCCTCCACAAGAGCAATAAGAACACTGCCCAGAATTGTCATAATTAATTTTTAAATAAGTATAGAAATTGTTTATAACAATCTATGAAATTAAAAAGTTTATAACAATGTGAGAAGCATCTGTGCAAGAAAAATAGTTTAATCTTAGTAACACCCATGAATTTTCTGGAATTTTAAATCTCCCCATGCCTACCTCATATCCACAGTTGCACATCAGCCTTGAAAATCAGAAGCCTTGGATTACAAAAACAAGCAGGCACTGAAGGGGTCAGAACAAGTCTGGAGCTCCCCCAAAAGTTCCATCCCAAAGAGAATTTTCACCATTTGATCTGCCTGCCTAGAAGCTCCCTGGAACCCTTGTCACAGAGATTGTCCTTAATTGATTTGATTCAAAGTTTGCTCAGTGAGGAAAATCTTTTCCTCAGGGAAGTTTGCCAAAAACAATCAATGGTAATTGTTTAACATCTCAGCTGCTTTAGGCAGTGACAGTAGCTACCGAAAACAAGAGGTTGGCTAAAAATGTGAAAATAGAATATTGTGATGTCTATCAGGCTTTGAAAGCTTCAACATATTCCCAGGGATCTACAGGAATTACACACTTGTGGGGCTGTGGGCATACTCAGGAACAATCTGAGAATGTTCTAACATCAGACCTCTGGCTGATCATGAGGCCATGCACAACCAGATAATAAAAGTGAAGGCAGAACCGCCCCAGGATGGATGGCATCTCTTTGCCTCAGTAAAGTGTAGAAAATGTACTGGTTGGAGGAATTCAAGAAAACCTTCACTCAATCATTAGCTGACTGCTAAGCTAGCCAAGAAGAGACTTAAGTGGCTACACAGGACAAAGAATACAGACCATACAGAATTAGTCCAGGAAATTCACTGAACAGATCAACAGCAGCAGCAACAACTCTGAGGAGAAGAAATCTTATTTCCAGAGGGGCCGCATTCTATCATTTAAAATATTAACTTTTCAGCAAAAAGTCACAATTTCCATAACAGAAAATTATAGCTCATACACACACATACACAAAGAAATAGCAACTGTCTTTGGGGAAGCCCAGATGTTGGATTTACTAGACAAACATTTTAAATCAAATATAAATATGTTCAAGAAACTAAAGAAACCATTCCCAGAATACTATTTATAAACTTTCATCACTGCGGATTGGTTTGCAAATTTCTAAAATTTGATAAATGGAATAATACAATATATTTTCTTTTTAGAATCTGGCTTTTCATTCAGCCTAATTGCATTATGATTCATCCATGTTCTTACATATGTATGTATAGCCAGACTTTACTTCATTTGTTGCTGAGTAGCAGTAGTTCATTGTATATAACTCACAGATGGCAAATTCCGCAGGCCAAATTCAACTGGCAAATGCAGCTTGTTAGCCAGATATGACCATCCTATTTGCTTATATATCATTTGTAGCTGCTTTTATGTAATAATAATGCTAATTAGAAACTATTTGGCCTATCATTGCTACTTCTTTACAGAAAAAGCTTGTCTACCCCTGCTATGCCATCATGGATTTTTGCATGTTGGTATCAAATATCACACTCTTTTGACTGTTGTAGCTTTTACCTTAATTTCAGGTAGTGTAATTTCTCCAATTTTTCCTTTCTCAAAGTTATTCTAGCTTTTAAAGTTCTTCACAGTTCCATATATATGGATTTTTATCTGTCAATTTTTACAAATAAGCTTGCTTACTTAGCTTTTGATTGGGATGGCACTGAAGGATAATTTAGGAAGTATTGCCAGGTTTACAACATTGAGTCTTCAAATTCATAAACATGCTACATTTTTACATTTAGTTATGCCTTTAAATTTCTCCCTGAAACATTTTGCACTTTTTAGTGTATACGTCTTGCACATCTTTCACCAAATTTATCCCTAAGTATTTAATATTTTTGACGCTATTGCATTTATTTTTTTCAAGAATCCAGTTTCAGATTCATTGTTGCTCATATAAATCAACTGAATTTTGGATAGTGACATTATATCCTATAACCTTGATAAATTCACTTATTAATTCCAAAGGCTTTTTGTTTTCATATAGTATTTAGACACTCATATACGAGACTTTCCTTTTCATTCTAGTTTGCCAAAAGTTCTAATCAAGAATGGATGTTGGCTATTATAAAATGTTTCTCTACATTGGCATAATCATGTAGCTTTCTGTATTTTAGGCTTTTGATATTTGAATTATGTTGATTGATTTTTAAATATATTAATATTGATTAACATTTTAAATGTTAATCAATATTAATATATCTGGTATCATGGGATAAACCTTAATTGGGCTGATATAGTATTCTTTCATATGACATATTATATTATGTTGTTGGATTCAAATTTCAAAATACTGTAAAGGAGTTTTGTGTCTAAGGATGTTCGTTTTTGGTTTTTTTCTAATATCTTTTTCTCATTTTGAAAACCACATTATGTTGGCCTTTACACTACTGTTGTCATATATTGTACTTATACAGTACATAAAATAAGCCCTCAGATTCAATGCAATATGTTTGCTATAAAAAATCAAATATAGCTTAATATTATTTACAACAAAAAGGTAATTATTTTATAATTATTATTTCTGGTGCTTTTAATTGCTTTGTAAACTATGGTCACCTTTGAAGTATTTCCCTTTGAGAAGCTCTGCACCAATGCCAGTGCCTAGTACACACTTCAAAGCCATTTTGTAGCTCTTTTTCTGGAATGGCCATCAGAGCTGTCATTATACAAGGTTTGGCAATTAAGTTCACAAACCAGTCTTAGAAAAAGTGCTACATACCTCATTGCCAAACATCATTATGGTCACCAGATGACTGAGGAGAATTCTTTGAAAGTGAACATCTTTTATTTCTTCTCTTTCTGGTCAGTATTGTTCTGTATATTTTGTCAAGATTTTAAGTTATTTCTGATGTAGGGTAAAAATAGTTGCTATCACTTCATTAATGTCCCCCCAATATAGATTTTTAAAGGTGAGATTGTAATCTTTGAAGATGAGAGATATAACCTGAACTATATAACCTATAAATGTATAACCCATAGAACCCTATTTTATAACTTAGATAACAGAAACAAGATATACCAGCTGGGGTGTATGGAGATTCCATTGTGACAAACAGAGGGGTTATATGTAAACCAAAACTTACCTGTTTGGGAAAAGTAAGAGCTCATTTAACTCAAATTCAAAATCCAAGATTTTGGATACAAAAATTTATGTATCTAGGAATATAGCTTACATTTTCTATAATTTTTTTTTCTGTAACTGATTAATCTCAATAATTAATCTTATCTTCCTCAAAAGTGAGTGATTAAAAAAGAAAAACAGCCTGGACATTTATAAAAATTTGCTACTACAGAGAAAAAAAGGTAAAGAAACAAGAATATCCAGGTAAAAGAGATCTCAAAGACATAATTTTATCAGATATAATTTTTGCCAATAGAATGAGTATAAAACACTATGTCATTAGAATCCTGATGTTCATTTTTCTGACCAGTAATGAATTAGAAAATCTCTTCCAAAGTCACATGTTTAATTGGCTTTTATAAGGTTGAAGACAATTAAAACCAAAATATATATTTTTGTAGAATGACTATATGTGCATGTATATAATTTTAAAATATGTACTATAACATATATACATATATCACATATAACATCTATACGTGATAGAATTCTGTTTATGAAAGCAAGTTTCAGGGTTGTAATTACTTTGAGTAAACGTGGGAGAGAGAATTGAAGAAAGTACAAAGAGATTGATGTTTGCTAAGTGGTAGTTTTGCGGTGGTTATTCGATTGTTAACATGAAAAAGAAAAACAATAAAATAATTATAAATAAAGGAGTTCCTGCTATGGAACTTCTTGCCAGTGAAACAAAATAAAATATAGAAAAAGGAGCTATAGAGAGGGAAGAAGAAAGAAGAAGGGGGAGAGAAGAAAAGAGAGCAAAGGAAGAGACAGGGAAAAACCAAGCAGCAAATTGAGATCTCTTACCAGAAAAAGTAAGTTCAAAGTAAATTGAAAACATGTGATAAAGAAATCACTTTTGTGAAAAAAGAGCACTGGTCAGAAATGGAAGAGCTCAGGGAAGAGATGGGAAGGGTGGGGCGGTGCCTGTGGCTCAAAGAAGTAGGGTGGGGGGCCCATATATGGGAGGTAGCAGGTTCAAAATTGGCCCAGGCTAAAAACTCCAAAAAAAAAAAAAAAAAAAAAAAGGAAGTGCGAGCTGAGAAAGTGGAAGAACTCTGAAGAAAAAATTAAAATGTTAGAGGAATGATAGTGACAATAAAAAAGAAAGAGGTAGAGTCAACCACAGAGCCTAGCGACTGTGAGAACACAGTGACGTGTGAGATGACAATAAAGAAGGAAAGTGAAGAGGGATCAGAGAGGAAAAGATAGATACAGAGGACAAAGAAAGACTGCACAATCTCCCCTTGAGAAATCAAAAATAATGGATCTGTACAAATATTGATAATGAAATCATGTCATTTACTGCAACACAAAGGGAACTGGAGGTCATTCATCACAGTAAGTGAAATCAGCCAGACAGAGAAGGACAAATACTGCATGTTCTCAACACACATGGGAGCTGGCTTCAGGGACAGAGAGAACAAGACAGTAGACACCGGGACCTGGGCAAGCTGGGAGGAGGGATAAGAAGAGATTGGTTATGGATACAAGCATGTATCCATAGAGTTAGAATTAGAAGTTCTTCTTACTTAGAAGAAATAAGTTCCAATGTTTGATGGCAGACTAGGGTCAAAATTCAAGAGTAGAATACACTTAGCACCAATATTTTGCATATTTCAAAGTAACCAAAGAGAGGACTTGAAATGATGAGCACTGAAGGTGATGGACACCTTGACTTGATCATTACACATTCTATGCATGTAGCAACCCCCCCCCATAAATACATACATATTATGCATCAATAAAAGAAAAAATTCAAATCAAAAACTTTTAATCTACCTTTTAATCTTCATGTCTCAAGGAAAGCCAAGTAGACTCATCACCTAGTAAGCAGATTGAACTTCAGAACTTTGCTCTGAGGAGCAAAACAAAATACAATCACTTCTAAGGGAGAAAAATACCTGTCTGAGGCTGCACTTGTGCTTCTCTACAGCAAAAGCCAATGCTAAGAGAAAGTGAAGCAGCCTGTATAAAGAAAAGTCAAAGCACAAAAAGTGTGACCCCAGATTTTATATCTATTCAGAGGGAATATCACTGTACTCTGGACATATAAACACCAAATTCTTAGAGGCTCTTTTTCCCCTGAGAGCTTTTAGAGGATTCTCAGAAAGAACTTGAACCAGACAAATGGGGAATGAAAAATGAATACAAAAGCACTGTTGGTGAGTCCTGAATCTTTATTTGTAGATCTATCTAAAACAAGAATGGGGATTAGGGTGACCGAGCAGAAAGGGTGTGTTACATACCCTGGCTGTAAAAAAAATAACGATAACAACAAAATTCAAGAGTAGAATGAGAAAAGAAGTTTGAGTAAATAACGTTTCCTCATTTAAAATAACTGTGGTGGGAGGTATCAATTAATAAAGGATCCAATATATTTAAAACCACAGATTTGAATCCAGATAATGTCATTGATTAAAATCAGATGGTGGGAGAGAAAGATGGGAAAAAGAAGAAGGAAAATTGTGTAGAGTTAATAGAAACTAGGTAAGAAAATGAATAAAAATTAACAGAGTACAATTAATCATGTTGTCATATCAATAGAGGGCTAAATTTACTTATTAAAATAAAAAGGGTTTTAAAGCAGGTCACATTAAAATCCAATTTAATGTTATATACAAGAGCCACACCTAAAACAAATGAGTCATTGAGGCTGAAAATAAATGAATTGGGTAAACATATACCAGGCCAATGAAAATGAAAGAAAGCAGGAATTGTAATCTTACTATTTGGTGAATTTAACTTAGTCCCTGAAGAATTAAAGAAAGAAGGGAATGTTTTAGTTGTAAAATGTATAATTCCTAGTAGTTGACAGTACCTGGAATCAGATAATGCAGCATCAGTGTTCATAGAATCAAAAAGATAGAGACAGTTTCTTATATAATGGAATATAAAAATAGCTTAGATTTGTAGTAGAAGATTTTAATCACTCTTTCACAATGCATGACAACTGTCTGGAAGTAAAAAATGAAAATGATTTAGAACACCTAAGTAACTACACAACCACACCCTCACATAAACAGACACACACACACAGCTACTAAAAACAGAGTATCTCATATTTCCAAATGCCTCTGTAATAGTAAAAAAATTACCCATATACACACCACAAGGAAAACATGAATTTCAAAAAGTGGAAACAGCACCTACAACATTCTCTGATCCCAAAGCAGTAAGACTAAAAAACCACAACAAAAATCAACCCAAGGAAAAAAGAGTAGAAAAAGCCAATGAGAAAATACAAAACTTTATCCTAACAACTCTCTGGGCAAGGGAATATCTAAATAGAAATTGTAGTGCACATAAAAAAATATAATGAAAATACTGCATGTTAGACCTATTGGATACAGCTAAAATTCATGTCCATGAGTTTTATGCTTATGTGAAAAATCATGGCCTTGAATATGTCAATAGTTAGCAAAAAAGAAAAAGGAAATGAACACATAACTTAAGACTATTAGAATAATAATTATGAAAAAAATTCAAGAGAATCAGAGGGCAAATTAATTTTAGAGGCAGAAATTAACTACTTAAAAAGCAGAAACAATAATGTCAATAAATACATATAAAATCTGTTTTTTGAGTTAAAAAGGTCAAAAAGATGCAAATATACCATATAAGAAATGATAAGGAGAAATTAACTACAGGGGAAATAAAAAGAATATTGTAAAATAGATAACCAATTCAAATCTATACAAACATATTTGAAATATTTATCCAAAAAGATTTACCAAACTAACTCTACTAGAAAAAAGTTCTCTAAAATATCTGGTTACTATATATACAGAAATTTGTTAAAGAGCTCTCAGCCAATGAAACACTAGACCAAAACATTTTTACAGAGGAAATTGGTCTAACTTTGAATCAATAAATAAATTTGGTGCTATTCAAAAGTTCTAGGGCTGGGGAGCACCTGTTGCTCAAAAGGGTAGGGCACTGGCCCCATATGCCAAAGGTGGCGGGTTCAAACCCAGCCCTAGCCAAAAAAAAAAAAAAAAAAGTTCTAGGGCACACAAAATGACAGAAGGTCTCCAAATTCTTCTTATGACTTAGGCATCTCATAAATAGCAATAAAGAGCCAAGATCGCATAAGAAGAAAATTGTAAACTGTATAATGAATATTGGTACAAATTATTAACCAAGAGAATTGATTCCTTAAGTTATATATGAAGTTTTTAGAAGCATATATTTTCTGTGAGGAAGAGAATTTGATAGTGGGGGGACATTGGTGGGGTTTTTTTTTTTCATACTTGGCGAACTCCGACTCAAAGGAATGGATTATGTATTCAACAACTAACTTCTCCTCAAAAAAGTGGGGAATTAGAGTCAAAGTGTACTTTTTTAAAACATAAACATTTTTATTCAGATAACATTAAAAGCTTTACATAAATATTTTTGCTGATCAGTGATCATGAGGGATGAGCCCTGCATTTGTGCAGATCTTAATTGGCTCAGTTAACTTTAGATATGCTCCATTCTAGGTCTTGAATTATTGCCCTCAATTTGCAGATGAGCAAATGAAGTATGGAGAAGACAACAGAGCTGAGAGCAGGACATGAATCTTCTCCTACAGCCCCTTTGTCACGTAGCCATTTTGACCGCCATGTAGTATAAAAAGCTGGACAAGAGTTCTAGCTTTCTTCTTAAAATGCATATAAATCTGTACATATATTCAAATATATCCATATATATCCATATATACATATATTGTGGTTACTTTCTTTAGGATAAATTAGGATAATAAATTGAAATCTTTTCAAAAGATTCAATTAGACAATCGTTATAACATGATTAACAGTATACCCTCATTAAGCAGTGAGTCTTATCAAATAAGGAAGGCTTTGGTACTGGCACATCAGCTTTCGGAAAGATTCCTTCCATAACCACAAGTATTTATTAAATACCTACTTTGTAGCAGGTACTATCCTAGGCCCAGAGGATTCAGCTGTGACTGAAGCAAACAAACACACAAAAAACCCTCATGGAACATAGTTTCTTAATATAAATGGTATCAATCAAGCTTACTTTCTATGGCATTGGGTAATGTGGCGTGGGGAGCCTTCCCCCACTTCTCCAGCCACCTCCATCACCCTCAGAGAAGCGGCGTCAAGGGCACTTGTTCAGACCCCAGTGGCTGTACTTCTGACCTCTAGACCCTGGAGTGTCATTTGTCACAGTGCCTTTCTGGGCTCGCTGACACTGTGACTCTGCTTGTCCTGAGAGCCAGTCCCAAGCATGCCACTGAACTTCCCAAGGGTGTACTTCAAGAACAGATGTGTCTCTGCCATAGAATAAACCTCCCTGTAAACTGTAAGAGGGAGAAATAAAAGATTAAGCATACTTTCTGGTCAACCAGCGTTGGTAATACTGGATAGATGCTATAAAAAGCATAGTTGAAACAAACTAGGGATCCAATAGATTCAGCTGTTGCTGGGATGCAAAAATGCCTCCACTTGTCCAGAAAAGCATTATGATTCTGTAATTTCCCTGGCATGTTTTAGTTAGATTATTTTCACTTAACCAGGACAACCAAAAGTGCCTTACCCAATACTTCTTTTTTGAGACTCCTTGACTTTTTTTTTTTCCACATAATTTAATTGACAAGGATAAATTGAGTTGGAAAAGGAGTTTTATTTCCCTATTCTGGGAGCGTCTGGATTCAGGTCAGTGGTGAAGAAAGCGCTCAACTGTGTTAACAAGTGCACATTTCCAACCTGTGCTGAGGAGGAGGAATTTCTGAAACACAATATTGACATTGTCTTGGGTTATGATGCATAAAACTGAACTCATGTTCTATTTCTTATATGCCTTCAAGCATTATCAGATAAGAGGGTACCTGGAATCCCAGGGCACATCTGTAGTATTCACTTATGAGGAGCAAAAATGGCAAACATGATGGGAAAACTTCCCCCCAAACCTTAACTCCAACAATGCTAAATTCAACACTTACCCATGAGTACATTCATTTTCTTTCTTTTTTTGGAAAAAGGAGTGAGAAATAAAAACTCTGGCATAGAAATTGTTAGTCATGGTCATTTCCAAAGGCTGTACTGCCTTTTTCCTTAAGTAAATTACTTTGAGTGAGTTCTCTGTAAACAATTACAAAGATGCTTATCTTTGGTCAAAGTTTCCTTTCCCTGATTCAACTTTTACCATTGAAATGACCTCGTCCACACAGAAACCAGCAGTCTCCTATTTTGAGGGTGAGATATCTTTTCGATTGCAAAGCTTTCCTAAAGACTTCAGATTCATATTAAGATAGCATTTTAATGAAGTAAAGTTTTCTCCCTCCCTGTTCATCTCAGCTTTACACAATATAGTTGTGGAACAAAATTAGATTGGTATAACCTTATGAAAGCTGTCCCCGGACTGCTAAGTGGTCTTGAAAATTTTACTCTGCATTAAGCAGAAATCCACTCTTAAAATTGAAGGCATTGTAAAGCCAAATGATTTTTTTATGTCTCAAAATTAAGCAAGGATAGTAAGTATATTCTAGATTAGGCAAGAATATTTTGAATTTAAGGCAAATGGGGGTAAACGAAAAGTTGAGCAGCATTTGGGGTAAAGTTAAAAACATTTATTCTACTAATAAAATACTGGTAGCTTATTGATTCTTCATTCTAAAGACTAAAGGCTTGTGCTGAGTGCCTATGAGTTGTATTTTATAAATCCAAATCCAATTTGTATATGAATGTAGTTAGTATAAGAGTACTTCCTCTGTTAGTAATAAAGAAATATCAGGAGCGGTACCTGTGGCTCAAAGGAGTTGGGCTCCAGCCCCATATGCTGGAGGTGGCGGGTTCAAACCCAGCCCAGGCCAAAAACTGCCAAAAAAAAAAAAAAAAAAAAGAAAAAAAGAAATATCAAATAAAAGATTAGGCAACAGTAAACTACCAATGATAGGAAAGTTAGCTTCTTGACTGAATTTCTGCAGAGATAGCTGTAATACATTTGATTATATACAATGAATAAATATAGCATGTTATTTTACTAAATAAGTTAGCTAGGTCTTTCTGGCTATATTTGCAATGGAAATTAGATCTCAGAAATAAGAGATATTTTTATTCTTATTACCAGTTTCAAAAATAGGTATGAAAGGAAGATAATTTTAACAGATTTATATTTATTTATCTAAATAGTACTATTTACTTTTTAGAGCTCTCTTGTGTCAGCACAAGAGAGGCTTGTAAGAATCATTTATCTGCTATAGAATAGTAAAATTCTATCTTAATGAATAATTAAGATAATAAGCTAAAAGCTTTATGCATTTAGCAGTCTATAAAGGCCTTATTTTATAAGATCAGACAATAATTAAATCCAAATAGTCTTTATGATAATCTTGAACATATGTTCCAAGCATAAATAGCTTGAAAAATAGTATGTAAAAGGTCAGACTAGTCTCCTTCATTTCCCTCACATCACATAATCATAACACAGAAATATCTCACAGAGAAATCAAAGAATATTTTTTATTATGTTCAGAGAAAAGTTCTCTGATGTTAGAAAAAAATGTGCAAATGCCTATTTAAATTTGAAAACCATTTTTATAGGCAGTGATATGATGTACTGACTAGTAATTATTGCCAATAAATTTATCCCTAAGAAATTCAATTTGCATCTCTTACATTGATACCATTTTGACATATTTGAGTTGAAAAAAAAATGGGCTCAAATTTTCATTTGATCTGAGGACTTCTAACTGATATTCTAAACCATCTCATTTAAGTAGTGTCATTTAATACATTAGTAAAATGTTTTCAGCATAATTTTATCAGTGTCTTAAAATGATCATGCTATCTATAGCTTATCTTTTTGCTGAATTGCTTTGTAAATCTGGGCCTGGAGCATTATTAGCGTGTATCAAATTTACATGACCCAGAGCTTGATGGAGATAATCTTAGGACATAGAGACTGTCTGATCCATCAGGGTGATGACCTTCTGTGATGCACAAGGCCACCCTGTACTTTTAAATCAACCATTTCATTAGTTTCTTTCTCTCAATACTATGCCATCAGTGCTTTCCAGTTGTATAAAGTCCTCAGCAAAAAACATTTCTGTAGTACTGGCCTCACCTTGATGAAATATGCACGAGGGTCTGTTCTTGGGGAGCATCTTTGAGACTGTTAACCAATATATTTATCATATTATATGGAAATATCTATTTAAATAATTTGATATTTGAGAATATTTTAAAAAGCATTGACATAAGCATTTTCCTTTCTCTCAGCAAATTAATTCTGTGTAATTAATCTTGAGACTTCTTAATAATTTATTTTTTTAAATTAAAATGTGTAATTTAGAGAATGGAATGATTTAACATGAGCACACTTGAGTTAATTAGCAGGTGTATGAGGGGTTAGGAATTGTGGAGCGTGCAAATGGATTTGGGAAGGGGAATGGTTAAAGCACTGAGTACCAATACCAAAGAATATTCAACCAGAAGAACCATATTTTAGAAAAATATTTAATGACGTGGTAAATATTTAAATATTTAAAATTAAGTGAAAGGTGAATAACGAATGTATATAACACAATCCCAAATTTTAAAAATTGGAAAAAGATACAGTAGAATTTTAATAATTATGATCCTTACGTTATAGGATAAAGGTTAGTTTATTTTCCCATTCATACTATACTTCATTTTCAATACTGTACTATTCTTAGGTTGAGAATACAAGCTTAGAGGTATGTCTTTATTCCACCTTCTACTTAGAAGAATTAACCTCTCCTGGGTATTTTTTTCTTTCATGCAAAAGATAGAAAATAATATCTACCTTATAGGAGTCTTGTGATACCTAGACGGGATACATACGGGAATGTTTAGTACTGTGCCTACCATATAGTAGGTGCAGAATAAATGGTCACAATTATAATTATGCATTTTATCTGCAAAATAAAGATTTACCAGTTTAAATGATCCCCAAATACAAAAGATGTTTTAAAATATAAGTGATATCTACAGAATAAAATTAGCCACTTGAATTCAAAAAATCATATATATTTAAAAATTATTCCAGGCCGATTTTACTATGTAAATATTTATAATAATTTAGAAACATATATTTTTGTATTTGTGTGCTCATTATTAAATATTATATAAAGTTAAATTACTATCTAAAATTTCCGGTTTTTCATCATAGTATTAGAAATTCCTCGCTATAAAATTTAAAAAATATTTATAGACATCTGTAGGTATACAAATCTTTTCAAGTTTTCAAAACCCCAGCAACTATCTAGATGGTAGAAACAGTCTATGTCCTGTATATAGCATAAATTATTCATGAAACTCACCATGAATTATTTAGTCTCACTAAATACTTCTTCTTAGATGTGGAAAGGTGGAAAGGTGCGGTAAAGATCCAGGGCAAGTAGAACTAGGAGCAGGGATTTAATAAGAGCATCTGTAAGCACATGAGCTGCTACTGAAAACAGAAAATGGTGCCAGCCCGAGTTAGGGTAAGGGAGTTCTTTTATATGGGACTGAGTTCTGTTTGGTGAACATTCTGGCACCATTCAGGAGGTGATGTATGTGTAGCTCAGGAGGTGGTGGGCGTGGCAGCCATAACTCAGTAACTCTCCATGTGATGTAAAAGACCAAAGGTCTTCTGCTGGAGGCCTTGTGCAGGGTCAAGGGTTATCTGCCATAAATCTTCAGAACTGGAAGAAACACTGAGAGTCCTATTCTTAGTTTAATGAGTGTCTAGACCCCTGGGCAGTAGAGAAAACCAACAAGTCCTATTTGCTTAAGAATATAGACCCATTGGAGGCAGAAGAAGACCAACTCCTATTTTGTTCTTTACTTGTTGAGGGTTTAAACCCCGCAAAGGTATGTAGAGACTTAATGAGTGTTTATTCCCGGAGGTAGAGAAAGAAGAACACTTCTCAGGGTAATAAAATAAAGGATATTTTCTGATAATTTGGCTGAATGGCCAGAATTTTAGTTTCTATTTGACTTCAGGATTTGAAAAGAGAAGTTCAGGGGACTGAACTACATTATATAGCCTTCAACCTCTTTGTAACTATAACATATAGAAAGTTTATTATTTTTACATAGACATAGCTATTTGGCAATCAAGAGTAGATTAGCCCATGTGTGGATGTGGAATAAGGTAAGAAATTTGAGTTCTTTCTCTCTCTCTTTTTAGGGTATTTGCTCTGTTAATAGTAGTACAGGGCCTCACAGAGTTAAACTGGAAATGACCTTCCACTCATCATCCATTCTTTTATCATTTATTCATTCTTTCTCTAAACATTAGTCAAGTCCCATCAATGTGACATGCACTTTGCTAAGGTGACAAACCTCTTTAAAATACAAAGGTGAACCAGACAGACAGAGTTTCTGACCTCAGACAACCTACAGTCTACCAGAGGAACCATACAATAAACAAACAGGACAAAATGAAAAGTAAAAGCCCCGCAAGAAATTAATAAGATGATGTAAAAAAAAAAAAAGAAAAATAGAAAAAAGAAAGAAAGGTTATCATTTGTTGGGTCAGAACAAGGATACTTCTGATAGGAAGTCTGGGAAGTTTCCTTGAGTTGTGACAGGAGGGAGGAGATAGAGCTAGCCAGAAAGAGCTGGGTAAGAAATTTTCAGAAAACCACAATCATGATATGATACCAAGTGAAACAGGAATGCTAAACTGGCTAAACTGATTTATTCAAACTGTGGGCCACAGTCAAAAGAAATGAATTGGTTTGACATGCATTGACATGGATAATCACAAAATAATGAAAAAATCGAGCTACAACATCATGCTCCTCCTAACACAATTTGTGGAACTTTTAAAAACACAAAACAGGCCAGGCATGGTGGGTCACACCTGTAATCTTAGCACTCTAGGAGTCTAAGTCGGGAGGATTCTTTGAGCTCAGGAGTTCAAGAAAAGCCTAAGCAAAAGCAAGACCCCATCTCTACTGAAAAAAGAAAAATTATCCAGGTATTGCGGCAGGTGCCCTCAGTCCCAGCTACTTTGGAGGATGAGGCAGGCAGATTGCTTGAACCCAGGAGTTTGAGGTTGCTGATGCCATAGCACTTTAGCCTGGGTGACTCTGTCTCCTAAAAGAAAAAATCTCCCCCCAAAACATATACAACCCTCCTAAAAACAATGGTATGTATTTGTTATTTGCATGTGTATATATAATAAAGTATGAACCACATATGATGATATATAATAACTTCAGGATTTTGCTTGCTTCTGGGGGGAAAGAGGGACAAAATGGAGAGCAGGACTTAATTTAACATGTTCCTTAAAAGAATTTTGAAGCAAAAATCTAAAGTCAAGGGAGGATGTCAGTTTCTAAGTTTTTACAGTTTTCTGTATATTCGAAAAGTTTAAAAACAAAGTCTGATAAAACAGAATACAAATGGTATGATCCTGATGGTTCATCCTATAAGGGTACATGTGAATCTCTCTAAATGTAGAATAGAAATGTCTTAACACAATAACTAAGAAAAAGACATGAAGGCTATGTTAACCGGTTGGATGGAAGTATTTCAAATTGTATACAGAAACAATACACTGTACCCCATGATAGTATTAATGTATACTGCTATGATTTAATAAAAAAATTTAAAAAATTATCACTATTTGCTTAAAAATTTGATAAGGAAGCTGATCTTCTCTTGAAAAGAGATGATCTCATGTTTGAAAATAAATCTTTTTTCCAATCCGAAAAAAAAAAACCAACAGATTTTAACAATTTTAATTTGATGATAACTCAAGACCCTTTAATCATTGGATTTGTTCATGGGGCAAGTATATTTTTTAAAAAATCTAGTTGTTCAACACCACATATGTAAATTTTTATACATATACACACAAAAGGTGCCAAAAATGTATACACACATTAAGAAAGGAAAAAACATTATTAAAATTAAAATTGTAATACTCAAGTCATGTTTGACTTCTGCAATTAAAAGAGGTAGTCAAAGTGACTTGTGTTTCTCTTTTGTTATTGATATATGTTGAAAATTGCAATTTTAACATGGTTTTTTCCTTTCTTAAAATATGTGTGTGTGTAATCCAGTGATTTTTTTTCTTTTTTATGTGTTCATATTAACAATCTTAGGAACTGAAATAAACATGTAGAATCTAACATAGCTTGGCCATTGTATTTAAATTAGAGCAACTGCTGGTGAATATAAAGACTTAAAAATCCTAAATTAATTTTCAAGTACAACAAAGAGAGGAAACAAAGCCTGCCAACTTTGTTTGCAGGGGGACAGAAAAAATGACTTCAGAGTCATGCTTTTCAAATCCTCTGCTAATGCTGTCTTCTCAGTCAAAGAACTTGCAAAGCATCAGCAAAGCAGATGAACATGTGTAAAGTGCAAGGTGACCACGTTTACATCTGGTAGACCCTTACCAGGTGACCCAGGCTGGCTGCTGCTTTTTCACAAAAATTAATTTCATGTATACAACTCTTGAGGGATACTTTAATTATGCTTTACAAGAAAGCACATAGTGATAATATCCCCAGGTAGTTTAAATGGGCAAATAATATTTGGGAAATGAGGGAAATTCATTTATTTCCACATGACATTTATCAGAAAGATCATAACAGCCTCACAGTAGATGTCCATCATTCATGACTTTCCCTTTCTCCCCCCTTAGTTCCATTCTATGAATGTTGATGTCAAGTTTTGATACTGAGTGTCAGAATCTTGATTACAGTCCGAATTTCTTTTCTCTTATTCTTTAAACAGTATTTTGGGATATCTGTGCCTTGTTCATTTATGATGCATTTTTTTTTCTGGCCATACAATGAAGCAAAAGCAAATTCGGTCCCTGCCTGTGAGGTGCCAGAGACCAGGGAAGGATGTACACAGAGCTTAGAGCTGCTCTCCTGTGTGGCAGAGGCTCTGAAGAGTGGTCTGTGCTGGGGATAGGGAGGTAGGAAGGAGAGTGTGGGAGACAGGAGGTGCAAAAGACTTCTGGGATAAGAGAGGTCTGAGCTGCATCCTGGAAGACAAGAAAATAAATAAAATTGCAGGAGAAGACTGCTTTGGCTGAAACAACAGGCAAAATAGAGGTATAAAGGTCAGAGGGAATATGTCCTGGTTATCAAATTGATTCAACAAGATATAATGGGGACCACTCTGCGTCAGTCTCTGAGAAGTCACTGGGGATGTATTTGCAAAGGAAACAGACCCATCCTTCCAAAGACCAGAATCCACTAGGCAGTAAGTACTGGACACAGGGTTACAGGGTGATTAATGATGTAAAGGAGAATAATGCAGACTTAATCTTGTGGAAACAGGTAGATGTGGTCAAAGCTTCTCTGACAAAATCATTGTAAGTTGACATTCATGATAAATAGGAATTAAGGGGAGGTGGTGGAAGGAAAGGAAGAGGAAGGGGTGAAAGGAAGTGAACACAACTATTTGGATATGGATTGGCAGGTGAAAGCATATATAGAGACCTTCAGAAGGAGAGAGTATGGCACATTTGAGAAGCACAAATAGGTACAGCATGGCTGATGGGTGGAGTGTAAAGGGGAAAGCAGCCCATTGAGGATAGAGAGATAGATGGGAACCTGGTTTTGCAAGGCCTTGCAAACAACATTAGGTGGGGATCTTTGTGTATTCATTTCTTCCTAAAACAAGTAACAAAGACAGAGTTTAGAACAGAAGTGCAAAAAAGAATGTTATATATGTAGATTCTAGAAATATACTTTGATATTAGGCACACAGGTTGATATATAAACACAGATAATTATCTTTATAGACATACCATGTTTCCCCCAAAATAAGACTTATCCAAAAAGTAAGCCCTAGCAGGATTTCTATGCATTTGTTAAATATAAGCCCTACTCTGATAATAAGACCTAGTGATGGGCGTGGCTATGCAACTTATCTGCATAGCCATGTCACACATTTCAGAGTAGAGGATAAGACATCCCCTGAAAATAAGCTCTAGTGTGTCTTCTTGAGAAAAAATAAATATAAGACAATGTCTTATTTTGGGGGAAACACAGTATGTGTAAATGGGTACCTACAACATGAAAGGGAAAGTGGACACGTTACCTTGGTTGGAATGCAGCTTTGGGTCATGATGTGAGATTGAAAGATGAGTAGGTATTTTGAAAAGGTCATTCCTTACCATTTCAATTTGCCTATCAGCTGCATGCTTCTTTGTAAATTATTGTGCTGCTAATTTGATCCTCCTTTTTCCAAAACAATGACACAAAATAAAGTGCCCATGTTCAGCAGAAGCTGTCAAATTAGCAACATTGCAAAACAATACTAAAAGAAAATGGATTGTAGAGTTCATGCTCTGGCAACTACTACTCCTCTGGAGAGCTATCATCAAAACCAAGTGATCAGATCAATGTGCAATTTTAATGAAGTAAGGAGTACACAAATTGAAAATTATATGGGAGGTATTTTTTTTGCCTTTTTGGATGTATTTTTATTTGTCCTTTTCCCCAAACACTGGACTCCTTGTCATTGTCAGTGTGTGGAGTCAAGTTGCAGAAATTGTCAGCATTATAATTTTTAGAAGTTGATATTCAACAGTGATCCCACAGAGCTGGTCACCTACAGTTGCCACAGATCAGTAACCCTGATTCATTTTGTTTCATTTTATATTTAAATTAAAAAGGAATAGCCTAGTTAACCAAGAAAAAAGTAAATACTGAACTTCCCAACTAGAAATTGGAAGCAACCCCAGCATTTGCTGTGATTTAAGGGTCCTACATAACCTCACTTTGTTTGTTTCCTCAGCTGTAAAAAGGACTGAATAAAATAATTAAAATTTATAATTACTGTTCTCATTATCCTATATTTGTATAGCTGTTGCAAAATATAGATACAGTAATTCATAAAACCTAAAGAAATGCATATTTATTATTTTTTTATTAAATCATAACTGGGAACAACAATGTGGAATGCTTAAATCAAACTGATTAATATAGCCATCATCTCACTTATCTGTTGTGGTAAGACATTTATACTAAACTCTTAGTAGTTTTGAAATGTACCATTACATTGTGCACAATAGGTGAGGTCCCACCAAATACCCTCCCTCTTCCTATCCTGCCCCCTCTTCTTTTTCTCCCCTCCTTCTTTCTGGACTAGTTTGTTTTATCATTCATATGAATGTGTAGGTGATGATACATTGGTTTCATAATAGTATTGTGTACATTGGATACTTTTTTCCCCCTGACTCTTGAGATATTTTACTAAAAAGAATATGTTTCAGTTCCATCCAGGTAAACAGAAAAGTTGTAAAGTCTCCATCCTTTTTATGGCTGCATAGTATTCCATGGTATACATATACCATGGAATTTGCTAATCTATTCATGGGTTGATGGGCATTTGGGCTGCTTCCATGTTTTGGCTATTATGTATTGGGTTGCAATAAACATTCTAGTGCAGATGTCTTTGTTGTAAAATGATTTTTGATCATCTGGGTATATACCTAGTAGCAGAATTACAGGATCAAATGGTAGGTCTACTTTAGTTCTTTGAGAATTTTCCAAAATTCTTTTCAAAAAGGCCATATTAGTCTTAAGTCCCGCCAGCAGTTTAGAAGTGTTCCCTTCTATCCACATCCACACCAACATCTGCAGTTTGGGGATTTTGTGATGTGGGTTAATCTTACTGGAGTTTGGTGATATCTCAGAGTGGTTTTAATTTGCATTTCTCTGATGATTAAAGATGATGAGCATTTTTTCATGTGTTTATTGGACATTCGCCTGTCATTTTCAGAGAAATTTCTATTCAAGTCTCTTGCCTGCAAGGAAATGGGGTTATTTGTTCTTTTTTATTGATTAATGTGAATTTTCTGTGAATTCTAGTTCTTAGGCCTTTGTTGGAAACATAGCCTGCAAAAATCTTCTCCCATTCTGAAGGCTGTCTGCTTGCTTTACTTACAGTGCTCTTTGCTGTGCAGAAGTTTTTTAGCTTGATCAGATCCCAGTAATATATTTTTGATGCTGCTTCAATTGCCGAGGGGATCCTTCTCATAAAATATTTTCCCAGGCCAATTTCTTCAAGTGTTTTCCCTGAACTCCCTTCTAGTATTTTTATAGTTTCATGTTTTAAGTTTAAATCTTTTATCCAGTAAGAATCGATTTTTGTTAGTGGTGAAAGGTCAAGGGTATAGTTTCAGTCTTCTACAGGTCACTAGCCAGTTCTCCTTTTTCTTTATTCTTAAATGTGAGGTCTTATACATCAATTTTGAAACAATTCTTACTAAATAAAGCATCAAACTATCTCTTCTCAGGAAATCGAAAAGAACCAACAGTTGGCTTGCCAAGCAAAGTGTTTTCTGGCATCGATATGTCAGTAAATATTTACTTGAAATTAATAAGTGGCAAAAGCTCCCCAAGTTCTGGAGATATTTCAGTAAATAAAACACACAGACTCTAATGATATAAGAATGAGCAAGTAATAATAGTAATAATACAACTGAATTAATTTTTAAAGATCTGAAAAAACAAATTTATCCTAAAAAGGGGCAAGGAAGGAGAAATAGAAAAAATAGGAAATATAGAAAAGAGGAAAATGTAATCAATTCTAAATTTAGCAATAGTTAAATTTGAACTGACTAAATTGACACGCTAATAAACAAAAATTTTCAGGTTAAATAAAAGGAAAAATCTAGCCACAAGATATTTAAAAAAGATCCAACTGAAATACAAAGTCAGAAAAAAGTGGAAATTAATATACCAGATTAATGTCAAGTATATAAAAAACTATATATTGTCATATTTGCATCAGACAATATAGTCTGTACTAACAAAAGGCATCATTGGGACAATAAGGTAACTTTACATGGATAAAAACCAGTTGAATAAGAAGTTGTGAGATTTCTAAACTTGTATATGTCTAGTCCAAATGAATTTGGACTCCTATATAATACCATATACAAGAATTACTTGAAATGGATCAAAGAACTAAATGTAAGAGCAAAAACTATTAACCACTTGGAAGAAGCTGTAAGCATAAAATTTTAAGAATTTTTGTGGTTTTGGCCAAGAATTTTTACATAGGATACGAAAAGCATGAGTAACAAAAGAAAAAAAAAATTAGTTTCATTAAAATTTAATATTTCTGTGCTTTAAAGTATGTCATCAGAAAGTGAAATGACAACCCATGGAATGTGAGAAAAATCTGCAAATTATACATCTGACAAGAAACTTATTCAAGAATATATAAAGAACTATTGTGACAATCATAAAAACACAAATAACCCAATTTTAAAAATGGATGTTTCTCCAAGGATATACAACAAACCAATGAGCACATGTAAAGAGGGTTGCCATTGTCAGCCAGCAGGGAAATGTAAATCAAACCATAATTTGATATCACTTTACACCCACTAGGACGGCGAGAGTAGAAAAGGTCAGATTGTAATAACAAGTGTTGGCAAAGACGTAAGAAACAGGAATCATCATACACTGCTGGTGGGAATGTGAAATGGCAGGGCTGCTTTGCGGCCCAGTCTGATAGTTCCTCTTAAGATTAAATAAGGTTATATGTGGCTCAGAAAAGCTACTCCTGGGTATATACTCAAGAGAAATGCAACAGATGTCCACACAAATACTTGTATACAAATGTTTATAGCTGCATTATTCATAATAGTCAAAAGGTGAAAACAACACAATGTCCTTAAAATGATAAATGGATTAAAAAGCATCTCTCAAGGGTATATGTGATACTTACTAAATGTAGACTATAAATGCCCTAACACAATAACTAAGAAAATGCCATGAAGTCTATGTTAACCAATTTGGTGAAAATATTGAAATATTGTACATAAAACCAGCACATTATACCCCATGATTGCGTTAATGTACACAGTTATGATTTAATACAAGACAATAAATAAATAAATGAATAAATAAATAATTAAATAAATAGCAGGCGTACTGATTCAGGGATGGTGGCACCCTCGCTGGGGCTTTGCTGGGCTTCTGGGGAGGATATGCCATGGCTTATGTTTCACTTCCCAGGGGTGTTGGGGCGATGGGACATGGGGAGGTGAGGGCTGGAGAGCCAAGTACTGTGGAGAGAGGCAGACCCCAAGCCTGTGGGTCCACAGGAAGTTGGAGGAGACCATGCACAGCCTGCACTGCTGCTCCAGCCACCTCTTCTTTCTCCTTGTTTCAAGGTACAGTGCCAACCAGTGTGGGCTGCCCTCCCTGGCACACACACAGCTTCTGAGGCTGCAAGTGACCAGGATTCCTCCATTCAGGGCTGAACAGGGTCCCTCATTTCCTAGGCCTGGGTAATTTCATGAAGGAACATCCTGACATTCACCTTGCCCTGAGGGAAAAGGACTGTATCCCTTGAAAAAGTGTTTTTCCACCTGCCACATCCTGGCCAAATGTAACTCTCAGTAGACCCCTAGACAAAGGACCTAGGCAGTTCCAACCTGGGTCTTTTCCTCTGCCAGAAGCTTTTCCTGTATTCTTTTCTGTGTAATAAATCCTACCTTACTATGGTCCGTGGGTTCATTCTTCCCACCTCGGAGACCAAGGACATACCAAAGAAAGAAATTCTGGTAACAGTATATCTATAGAATGGAGGGCTATTCAGTGATGAAAGGAATGAAATGTTGACACAAGCTACCACAAGGGCAAAACTTAACAATGAATGATGTTAGTCTCAAAAAAACCACAGTATATGATTCCATTCACATCCAATGACCAGAGTCGGGAAAACTAAGAGATACAAAGTAGATCAGTAATTGTTCAAGGCTGGTGGGGGAGAAATGGAAATGGCAAAAGGAAGTAACAGCCAAAGGGTACTTGGTATATTTGCCTTTTTTTTTTTTTTTTTGAGACAGAGTCTTACTCTGTCCCTCCGGGTAGAGTGCAGTGGTGTCACAGCTCACAGCAACTTCAAAATCTTGGGCTTAAGTGATCTCTTGCCTCAGCCTTCCAAGTAGCTTGTACTACAGGCACTAGCCACAACACCTGGCTATTTTTTGGTTGTAGTTGTCATTGTTGTTTGGTGGGCTTGGGCTGGATGCAAACCTGCCAGCTCTAGTGTATGGCTGGCTCCCTAGCTGCTGAGCTACAGGCAGCAACCTGGTACTTGGTATTTTTAAATCAATTCTAAAATTAAGTATAGTAATGGTTTTTCATACCTGTGAATATAGTAAAAAGCATTGAATTGTGCACTTTAAATGTGTGAAATGTGTAGTATATAAATTATATGTCAATTAAGTTGCTTTAGGAAAACCTCAAAATAAAGACAAATTTGATTGACTTGTGTGATCATCATGGGATATTTCAATATGCCTTATAGAATTTTGTATTAAGCTACAGTATTAAAAATTATACTTTACCACATACATGTCAGAACCACTTATGAAATCCAACATCCAGCTATCAGAGAGTAGAGATTATTTTCAGGTTTACATGAGATATTTACAAAAATAAAGTGTATACCAAATTATGAAGGAAATCTCACAATTTTCAAATAGTCATTTGTACTAAATTATTCTGATCCCATGCTATTAATTTAGAAGTAAGATAAGTTTTTAAAAAATAGACTTTAAAAACATACTTCTAAATGACCTACTAATTAAATGAGAATTTAAAATGGGAACTAAAAACATCTTAGTATGGAAAGATAATTAATGCCACATTTCCAAAATGTTGGGATATAATTGAAGTAGTATATTAAGAAATATTTATATACTTAATTGCAGTATTGTAAAAGAGTTTAAAATTAGTTGTATCCAATTTAAGAAGTTAGAAAAAGAACAAAGCAAACACAAAGAAAGTAGAAATAAAATATATTCTAAATTTAATAGAAGTAATGATTTAAAAAAGAAAAATCCAATAGAAGATCAGAAAAACTATGAATTGGTTCTTTGAATAAGCCTGCAAAATTGCTAACCCTTTGGCAAACCTGAACAAGATAAAAAAAATTACAACTATAAGACATGACCAAGGAAACATTATAAATGCATCAGGGATTAAAGATATAAGAGGATGCATTAAAAAACATTGGGTCACTAACTGAAATATTAACATAATGACCAAATTACTGGAAAAGTAGAACTTGTCAAAACACTAAAAAGAAACAAAAAAAATGGTTCAGCACCTATGGCTCAAGTGGCTAAGGCGCCGGCCACATACACCTAAGGTGGCGGGTTCAAATCTAGCCCAGGCCCACCCAAAACAACAATAACAGCTGTAAGCAACCAAAAAAAATAGCCAGGCGTTGTGGCGGGCACCTGTGGTTCCAGCTACTCGGGAGGCTGAGGCAGGAGACTCGCTTGAGCCCAGAAGTTGGAGGTTGCTGTGAGCTGTGATGCCATGGCACTCTACCCAGGGTGACAGTTTGAGGTTCTGTCTCGAAAGAAAGAAACAAAAAAACTCTACCATTCTATAACAAAAAACTTAAATTGTTTAATATAAAAATTCTTTTTTTTTTTTTTTTTTTAGAGACAGTCTCACTTTGTCACCCTTGGGAGAGTGCCATAGCATCACAGCTCCCAACAACCTCTAGTTCTTGGGCTTAGGTGATTCTCTTGCCTCAGCCTCCCGAGTAGCTGGGGCTACAGGTGCCCACCCTAACACCTGGCTATTTTTTTAATTGCAGTTTGGCTGGGCCTGGGTTCGAATCCGCCACACTTGGTATATGGGGCTAGTGCCCTACTCATTGAACCACAGGCACTACCCTAATATAAAAATTCTAAAAAGAATACATTAAGCCTTTAAAGTTTTAAAAGTGATACCAAATTCTCAAGAACAAGATGTTTAAAAACATGTACAAACTTCCAAATGTAGAAAAAAAAAGCAGCACTCAGTTCATTGTGTGAAGTCAATCTCAAGACAATGACATAATTCTTACAACTAATGAAATAATACATCCAGCTATATATAAAACAGGTAATGACTACGTGTTTAATGCAAACGTATGATGACTTATAAAGCGTCATATATTATTCCCCCATTTTATGATTTTTGAAAGAGGGGAAAGAAGAAACACAGATAATGAACTGAAGGGATGAACGGAATCAAGGAAATGTTTGAATGTTGGTGGAGTAGGAAAAAAGACAGAGTGGGCGAAAGAGCAGAGAATTTCTGTAACACTTCTTTTAAGTAATGCAGGCAGTTTGAAATCTAATGGACAAATGGAAGACTTGGCTTCAGACAGATATCCATACTAAAAGGAGGGAAGGGGAGAGAGGAGATGAGTGGTGGGGTGTGTGCTGCTTTGCTGAGTACTGGGGTTTTCTTCATGAAGAAGCTCATGAGTTTGGGAGTGTGCAGACTGTTCTTGCTAGCAAGCTAAGGACATTTTACTTGTTGTGTAATTTAATTGGTTACTTTTTTAGAAACAAGCCTTTGCTCCATTACCTAGGACGAACTGTAGTGGTGTCATCAAAGCTCACAGCAAACTCATACTCATGGGCTCAAGGGATTTTCCTGCTTCCTCTCCCAGAATAGCTGGGATTATCCAGCTATTTTTTTTTTTTATCTTTTTGCATCTTGTAGGACAAAGGTCTCATTTTTTGCCCATGAGAAGAAGAAAGAGCTACCAGCATGAAAAATTTATTCAAGGGAATGACTGAGGAAAACTTCCCTGGTCTTGCCAGAGATCTAGCCACATAGACACAAGGTGGTTATCAACACTGGGAAGATTCACCTCAGAGTACATCTCCATGACACATTGAATTAACCCGGCCAAGGTCAAGATGAATGACAAAGAGACAAAAGCTATCAAGATCTATGAGTGGCAGCAAAAGCAAACTTATGAAAAAAATTCATTTAAAACTATTTAAAAGAGTCTTAAATGCCCACATCCAAAAGTCAGAAAGACTACAATTATCAACCTCATACTACAACTCAAGACACAGAGCTGTGTACTCTCTGGGTGTCAGTGCTCTGTTTTAAAATCTGTTTCTGTAAGGGATGATTTCCATGATGTTTCCAATAGAAATAGCATCTCCTTAGTCTTCTCTGGTGAGGAACCAAACACGCTGTAAAGTTTAGTTTTTTAAAGATGTACTGGGTTTTCTCAAGTCTCATCTTCCTCACAGCCCCTCTCCAGTAGGACCGTGTGAAAACATTTTACAAGACCTAGCAAGAAGGAAGGTGAGGTGATGTACTTATTGCTGAGGAGAAAAATAAAGTGGGCCATTGTTATCACAGTATAAAACTCCGAGGTCTGCTATTCTTTGCTAGATCTTAAAATGAACAAATGAGAAAGAAAATACCGTAGCACAGTTTCTGGACTGCTTTGCTTTGCTTCTGCAACTCATCTTTTTCTTCTCATCCTCTTTTTCCTCCTTTTAATTTTATTTGATTTAAAATAACCCTTCCCAAAGCTTCTTGGAAATCTCTTATCCTTTAAAAATTTCATTTGGGGACATTTGTTATTATTTATCCATCGTCTGTTTTAATCTCTCAAAAATCTCAGATCAAACAATCCATTATTGCTTTTATTTAAAATAAATAAATTTTAAATCCATATTTTAGAACAAGCATCCATTGATTTTATGTTGCTGCTATCAATATTAATGCTGACACTTAAAGTCCAAATTGTCAGCATCAATGTCAAAGTAAATATCAATTAAAGGTGTTATTTATTTGCATTCGAATCAGCAGAGAAATAGTGACAAGTTGGCATATAACAGAAAAGCATTTGAATACCATAAGGATGTGTAAGTCTCATTGGTATCAGGATAAAGCTAAATCAAGTTTTATCAGAAATTATTTTTAAAGCCTTGAATTTATATTTGACAATTGCAAGCAAGTCTGAGGTCCATGGAAGGAAACTGAGGTAAGATGAAGAAATGCAAACTCGTATGTGGAAAAAATGAGGGTTTTTTAAAATTTGTTTGCTTTAATGTGACAGCTCTACTAATGCCTGCTAATGTCAACAAGTCACATGCCTAGTACTCTGACTTTCCATATGCAGCACTATTGTGGGGCTGACCAGGTAATTTAGGGTACAAACACAAACGTCACACACACACAAATCCCAATAACTATCATGCTAAATTCCAGCTCACAAAATGTGGTTGCCAAGAAAGTCAGAAACAAGATTTAAAACTGCCCACTATTGCTGACAATATGGACATTATACCTGGGTCACTCCAAAAATTTTGTGACAGACTGTGTAAGGGTCCATTATTCACTTCCCAGAAACACAGTTGACAATGTCCTTTCTGACTCACCTGGGCAGGTTTCAACCTCCTTGACCCAGTCATGTTGCTGGGACGGCTTCATTGATTTCCGTCAGTGTGGATTTTATGTTTCTTGACATTTTGTACATCTAAAAACTTTCACAATGACCCTCCTATTGGAAAAATTAGTCAATAAAATTAAGAGCAAATATGGGCATAAGAATATGAAAGGAAGTGATATGCAAAGGTATGTCCTTTGCAAGTGACATACTCTCTATTTGGGAAATTCAGGAAATTTCATGACTAAGCTACTACAAACTGTAATTAAAAACTGATATAGCTGCATTCTGACATCATATTTTATTCCAACTCCCTAAATAGAAACAAAAAATTACTCTTCCTGAATTGTTTGATAAAAGGTAAATTGGATTTAACATAATAAATACATTTTGCTGGATGATAATCCTTCCCTCTATTTTTATAGCTTGCTATGGCAAACAACCTTTGACTGTGGAAAGTATTATCCATCTAGAATATATGTGAACTTTAACAGTTTGAAGTTTATGAAAAAAATCTATTAATTCTAAACTTAGTTTTATTACAGATTAGAGTTGTCTGGATTTATATAAAAGTATATATAGTTTTATATAAAAGTAATCAAAGGGAAATTTTTTTTTCTTCAGATTCATGCTTAGACCAAAGAATTCTTCAGATGTGTATCTCTCCCCTCATGGACACTGTTTGAGAAAGCCTTTCTACCTTGTCAACTTCTCGTTTAAATTCATACTAGCAATATGGACTTTGAATTTCTGCTCAGATGTATGTACAAGGGAAAAGGCATGTGTAATGTGGAGTATTCACCTTAATTTTTTCCTGCCTTTTATATAAATTCAAAGCAATTAAGAGTGGAGATAGCCTAACAAAATGTTATCAGAATTAGGTAGAGCCTAGGAATTATTTTGAGTTACTTCTAATAAGTTACCTGCAAAATGTTAAACTCATACAAAAATTAAAATAATTAAGGTCATCTTAATATTATAGATCTATAAGCAGGAAAATTTGAATGCAAATAATTAGCTCTTTAATGGCTGTGACATGCAATTAATCATGTGTAAGTTTTTTCAAATGTTTATCGTGTTTTGAGCTCATTCAGTAAGAGGAAAAATGTCACAGTGTAGCCAAGATATTTTATTCAATTGCTTGATTTAGCTGAAGGCACAGAAAGTATATGTCAGTGTGTTGAGCACACATACTACTCATTTCACTTACTTGGTTTATCTATCATTAAATGTAATTTTGAGTTATGACTTCTAAATTAATCAAATGAGATAAACTAAAACACAAAATCATAATTTTTTCTGTATTTAATTCTAGACTGGTCTGATTATATAAAGTTTTTATAGAGATTAATTTGACTATAATTCTACTATTCATGTTCAGTTTCTCCAATTCTATCTGCCATTACTATTATTTAAAATAATTTATTTATATGTTTTATTAATATAGCACAGAAAAAATTGACATTTTAAAATTTTTCTAGAGTATTACCAATTAAAATTACATAAATTTTTCACCTTATTATACATTAATTGAATTATATTACTGCTTTATATTTTAACAATGAATTTCTTGCATTATTTTTAATCTTAAAGAAAGATCATTGCTATCAATTTAATTGCATACTTAAAATACTGAAGTAACAATCCAGAAAAGCTTTTCACTTCTATTTCCTAAGTTTTGATAAATCCCTAAATTGCTCACTTAGATACTTTCTGGAAACTGCCATGTAATTTGATACAAAAATGTAAAGGTTAATTTGCTCAATTATTGAAACTTTAATTACAACACATCAGTTATTTAGAAGGTTTGACATTTCCTGTAAATTCTTCTAATTAGAAAACTGTTAGTGATTTTTATGAAAAGAGATGAAACCACTAAAATGTGTTGACAGAGAGAAACATTTTTCCTCTTACTGAATGAGCACACAATATCATAAACATTTGGAAAATTTAAGCACTGTAAATTGACAGTTAAAATGCCATGTGGGGATGGCCTCAAGTGTTTTCTGGGTTAGTTGTGATTGCTTTTCCCCCATACTTTTGGAGGGGAGGAGATTGTGTTTGCATTATTATGAAAAAAAAATCTGATTAAACATGGGAAACTCATGAAGGGTATGTTACAAGAGAGGATCCATAAATTGTCAGAATGAAATTCAGAAATTCAGAGTTTGCCTTCAAGAGGAAAAATTATAAATTTCAACACTGTGTAATTTAATTACATTTTATCTGTTGAATATTTTAAGGGTGAAAAAGTGTTGTTGGTGGGAATGTAAATTAGTATAGCCATTATGGAAGAGTATAAAAGTTCCTCAACAGATTACAAATACGATTACAACATGGTCCAGCAATCCATTTTGGGGGTATATGTCAAAAAAATTTAAAATCATTATGTCAAAGAGATATCTGCATTTCCATGTTCATTGCAGGATTATCCACAACAGCCAAGATATGGAAGCAACCTAAGTCTCCACTAATAAATTAATGGATAAAGAAAATGTAGTAAATGTACACATTGAAATACTATCCAGCCTTTAAAAGGAGGAAATTTTGTCATTTTCAACAACATTGATGAACCTGGAGGACTTGAAGTTAAATAAGCCAGGCACAGATAAATAAATGCAACATGTTCTCACATTGATGTGTGGAATCTAAACAAGTCAAACCCAAAGTCCTGCTTATTCATTTTCATCCTAATCTGTGTTCTCATCTCCCTTTTCAGATCTCTTGTTACTAGATTACTAACCCAATTTCTTTCTCTGTAGCTACTGACTCAGCTTTTAATGTGTGAGATTTCTAGAGAAGTTCCCGACAGGGAAAATGAAGGAGCTCAGGAAATTTCACACCCAAATATGACACTTGGTATAAAGAATATTTTAAATTAAGGCCCTTAGAGATTAACTGTCCATTAGAGAGGGCTTTTTCTTTACCTGCATAAATGGGACAGAACTGATAAAAAGAGCAAAGGGGGCAATTAACTTCCCTTACTTTCCCTGTTATCTCAATATATAGAGAAAGGAAGATCAAGAATGCAAGCAGGTCTGGCCCAAATTATTTTAAGCACAATACCTATCTCTTAGGCTAATATTATTTGCAAAGAGAATCATGTTCAAGCCAATCTGTATCCTCCACTCATTCATCCTCTCTAGCAATCCTTTATTGCCCCAAACCAGAATTACCTGTACTCTAAATTTACCTTTCCTTCCAAAAGACAGGTATAAAAATACCTGAACTTCATTGGGATATTAGTAATCACTAAATGATTCTCCCAATGTGCATGGTATTAGTAAATGAACACTTGTTACATATATATTTTTTAACCCAACCATTCTGTTTTATAAGCAAACTAATAGATGGCAGAATTTGGACATAACTATGGAGACTATTGTCAAAATCTTTATTGTTGGCTAAAGCATACTCTACTAATGATGTTCCTGAGTTATTTGTTCATTTATACCACCTGCATATGTCTATTTATACCCATCGAAAGTGTGATGCTGATTTCATGAAAAAGTTCCACTGGGGATTGGGTTAGTACATTGCCATTCCCTTTTTGCTTTCTATTCTTCAAACACCTGTGGCCAGGTGATATAAATTTATATGCCACAGGCAGTATATATTTCCAAATTGTTCCCTGTTTTATACTGGTTATGAAATATTTTAATGTTCACCTCAAAAAGAAGTAGAAAAGTGTTTGCTTCAACCTGTAATATGATGAATACAATGTCAAGGACAAAAGAAAAATGTTGATTGACAACCAGCTCATCTTTTAGTCTACATGATACAAAACATACGTGTTCTCACAGACACTAATCTCTCTATTACAAAATCTTCCAAATCCTGAAATACTCATAACAACTATGCTGTATGTTTTCATACAAAAGAGAAAATCACCTAAACACATTTTGTCACTATAGAAAAAAAAGTGCACATTTAATCCTGGATAAGACATCAATATTGAAATACTAAACTAAAAGTATTCTCTCTTTCCCTCATTTTAACCCTATTCCTGAATCACAGTTTATACTAATATGAATGAATAAGGTGACAGACGTGAAGAACTGATTTACTATGAATGAGAGACTTTTCTAACAGATAACTAGTTTATAACTACAACCCAGTAACTACTGCAAAGGTAAAAAAGAAAATTGGGGATGATATGGTCTGGTCAAGAATGAGGTGAGACAGCAAACAGCGTCTGGAGCTGGAGGAGTGCTGGCTGGTTGGCATCCTCATCCCTCATCTACATCCCAAATTTTATTGCAAATTTGAAATGTTCCAGGTGGTATTTTGAGCCCATCAGCCTAATCTTAAACTGATGGATGAACTAATTTTAACCTTATTTACACATGGGCAAGTGACACAGGAGGACTCTAAGAACATTATCAAGGGCACACGGCAAGTCAGTGCATGAGACTTACTTTCTGCTGAACATTTTCACCTTTGGAAGGGCAACAAGAAGAGAAAGTCAGATCCCGAGTCCTGACACCAGTGTCCAGAAGTTCTAGACAAACACTTAGGCAGAAGGCCATATTCATTAAGTACTTGCTGTTCAGTACAAGTAAAAGGCATAAACAATAACATAATTCTTATGCAAGCTTGAGTTAAAAGTATAAGAACTCAGGAGGTAAATTTAGTAAACACAAAAAGAATGGAATTTAAATGAGCACCTGGACTCATACTGGGCAGCTGACTAAGCACAACCAATCAATACTTGGCTGGTTATCCTGGGAAAAGTGCATTCTAATCTCAGCCAAAATAGCCTTTTCGGTATAAATGAAGTGAGTATAGGTGGTTGTTGCCAGAGAAAAAGAGATTGATTGTCCATTGGTGTATACTTTTTTTTTTAATTTTCCCTTTTTTATGAACTAAAAAGTTCATACTTTATTCAGAGTTCTTTCTTTTCTTTATTTTCCTTCTTTCTTTCTTTGCTTTCTTTTCTTTCTCTCCTTCTTTCCTTCCTTCCTTCCTTTCTTTTCTGTCTTCTTTTTTTCTCTTATCTAATGTCTTTTTTATACTCTTGAATCCCATCTGCAGTACTGCATTGCATTTAATCCTCATGGCACATCATGAAGCTCCTTCTGGTTGTGAATGTTTCTGAGTCTTGCCTTTTTTGATAAACTTGATGGCTTTTTGAGGACTATTAGTCACATATTTAGTAGAAGTTCCTTTGATTGTTATTTGTCTGATCTTTTTTTTTTCTTCTGATTATAGATTTTGGGGAGCAAAATTGCAAAAGCAAAATGTCATTTTCTTTTTATTTATTTATTGCAGTTTTTTGGCCCAAACTGGGTTTGAACCCACCACCTCTGGCATAGGGTACCTACATCCTACTCCTTTGAGCCACAGGTGCCACCCTAGCAAAATGTCATTTTCATCAAATTTTATACATGCTATCAACATGACTTACCCTTGTCAATGTTATGCCTTATCATGTTTCTCTACAGTAAAGGTTTACTTTTCCTTCTGTTTTCACACTCTACTCGTTAGAAGGAAGTCTTTATACACAGCCCACAATTAAGGCATGGCTCTACTTCTCTGAGAGTGTAATAATCCACATAAATCAGTTAGAATTCTTCTGCATGATAGATTTGATTCATCTTCTCCATTTATTTGTTTATTTGTTCAATAATTTGGTTATACAGCATGGACTCATGAGTATTTATTTTGTGTTTTGGATTATAACCCAATATTGCTTTACTGATTTTGTTGCCCAAATTGTTTCAACTTTGGCCACTGAGAGCTCTGTTGCATACATATGGCCCTTGACAGAGCCCGGTCATTGTGTTTTCTTTTCCTTTTTTCCTTTTTGTTGTTTTGGGATTTCTTTACTTTCTAGTACCACAAGATAGTCCATATTCATTCTGCATTTTTCTAGCCACAGTCTTATATTCAGCCATTTCTTCAAGGAGATCTAATTCCTTTCATTGTTACTGGAGCATCATTGCTGGAATTCACAAATGGAATTATATTAATGTCTTTTTCTTTTGGGGGGGTTAAATTATTTTTATTTCAAATTAATATGAGAGTTTAAACTTTTAGGTTACATTGTTCTCACTTCCTTTTTTAATTTAATTTTATTTTATTTTAGAGATGGAGTCTCCCTCTGTAACCCTGAGTAGAGCCATGGCATCATAGCTCATAGCAACCTCAAATTCTTGGACCTAAGTGATCCTTTTGCCTCAGCCTCCGGTATAGCTGAGACTTCAGGTGTCCACATAAGACCCAGATAGTTTTGCTAGCTTTGGTAGAGATGGGGTCTCACTCTTGGCTCAGGCTGGTCTTGAACTCCTGAGCTTAGGCAATCCACCCACCTTGGCCTCTCAGAGCACTAGGATTAAAGGCATGAGGCACCATGCCCAGCCCTTTATAATTTCTTTAATAAACAGAGTGCTATTCAGGTTACCCATATTGCCTTGTTTGAGTTTTGATAGGTTGTGCATTTCATATAATTGGTCCATTTCATATGACTCTCAAATTGTGGACACATTGCTGCTTATAGTATTTCTTTATTATCCTTTTTATGTCCACGGGATCAGTACTAATAAACATTTTCTCATTTCTGATGAAAAATCATGTTTTCAATTTTTTTTGCTTCTTTTTTTCCTCTCTTGCCCTTTTTTCTTCTCTTCTTCTCTCCTGTCCTGTCCTCTCTATCCCCCTCTCTTCCCTTCCTCCCCTCCCTTCCTGGTTAAACTTGCTATACATGTGTCCATTTTATTGATAAGGAATCAGCCTTTAGTCTTACTGTTTTTCTCTATTGTTTTTCTATTTCCAATTTTATTAATTTTTCTCTAATTTTTACTTTTATTTAATTCTTCTTGTTTTAAGCATGCATTGCCCATATTTTTCTAGTTTCCTAAAGTGAATGGCTAGGTTGTTACTTTTAGATCATGTTTTCTTTCTAATATGCCTTTAATGCTATAAATATACATTTAGGAGTTTTTTTTTGCTGTTTTCTCAAAATTATATAAAGTATTAATTTTGCTAAGTATTTTCAGGTTCCTTTAATTCAAAATACATTTAAATTCCCATTGAAACTACTTTTTGATCTATGTGTTACTTAGAAATTTAGAAGTCTGTTAAGTTTCCAAATGTTTGGGGAATTTCTGATTATTTATCTGCTATTGACTTCTGGTTAGTTCCATTCAGAATATACATTGCATAATTTCTATTCTTTAACTCTGTGAAGCTGTATTTTATAGTCCAGCATGAAATCTACCCTGATGAGTGCTCCACATGACCTTGAGGAGAATGGGTTAATATATCTAGATACTGTTGAAATATTCTATACAATTATTAGACCTACTTGATTAATAGTACTATTTAGTTCAACTATATCCTTCCTTATTTTCTGTATGCTTGATTGATCAATTATTGAAAGAGTGCTATTAAAAGTCTTCAGATATAATAGTGGATAGTTCTGTTTCTCTTTTCCAATCTGTCAGTTTTTGTGCCAAGTATTTTGCTATTCTGTTAGGTGCATGCACATTTAAAGTTAATGTGACTTCTTGAAGACTAAATCCATTGAGTTCATTGATGAATCCATTGACTAAATCCAAGATACGTATGCTTTTCTTTCTTCCTGACAATTTTCCTATCCTGTAGTCTTCTTTGTTGGACGTTCACATAGCTACTCTCTCTTTCTTTTAGTTAATTTTTATGGTTATTTTATTATTATCTATAAGTATTTTTATTGTTACTTATTACAGTAGATATTTATCTTTTTATATTTAAGTTGTCAAATTCTTTATATTCAATGTAGGTTTATTATAGCCCATATACAATTGACTCTGTTTGGGGTTTGGGTTTTGGGGGGGTTTTGTTTTTTACTTTATTTGCCCTTACGATCTCTACCTTCTAAAGAATGTATTTAGGCCCTTCACATTTAAAGGCATATTGATATAGCTGTGGTAATACACATCCCATGTGTAACTGTTTTATACTTATTGCATTTGTTTTTTTGATTTTTTTCCCCTCTTTCTCTGTCTTCTCTGGTTTTAAATGGGAATTTTATGATTTTATTTTATTTTATTTCTTACTATATTAATTAAACATCTTCTAAAAGTATTTAATAGTTGTCTTAGAGTTTACAATATACATCTAAGTCTTTCTTTCAATAACACTATCATGTCTTCCATTTAGAGTGAGTCCCTTTCTCTAACAGAGTATATTCAATTTCTCCCTCACATCCCTTGTATATTGCTGTCACTTACTTCAGTCATACATGTGCAGATGCAATTTGTCTCTTCAGACTATTTTTCTTGTCTTTTAGCATTCTCTTTAATTTTTGTTGAAGGCTGGGCATGTTGTATTAACTAAGAGAAACTACCTGGCATTAATAGTATTTTAATGAGAGGGTTTTTGCTACCCTGCCTAGCAGCTGGGCTGTGTTTAATGTTTGCAGTAGCTGTACATGCAAGAAACCTCAAATTCCTATTGCACACTTGTTTTGTCTATAAAACTTTAAAAGAGATGACCAACATGTAGAAAACATTTTGTTGTGTAAAATTTTGTCATGAGTATTTTATAAATAAGGATACATTTAGCTATAATTTCCCATTTTCTGTATTTATGGTGATTTAGCGGTGACTTTGAAGACTGATATTTTTATGTTGCTTTTACATCCTGCTACTTTAAGGAATTTGCTTATCAGTTCTAGAAGTTTTTTGTGGAGTCTTTAGGTTTCTCTAGATATAAGATCATATCGTCTTGTAAACAAGGAAAATTTGACATCTTTCTAATTTTGTTAGCTTCTTTCTCTTTACTGATTGTTTCAGCTGGAACTTCCAGAGCTATGTTTAATAACAGTGGTAAAGTGTCTTGTTCCAGATCTTAAAGGAAAAGCTTTCAGATTTTTCCCATTGAGTAAGATGTATCTGTAGGTCTGCCATATATAGCTTTTACTATGTTGAGGTAAGTTCCTTCTATACATAGTTCTTTGAGGGTTTTCATGAAAGGATGTTAAATTTTATTGAATGAATTCAGCATCAACTGAAACGATTGCATGATTTTTGTCCTTCATTCTTTTGACATGAGATATCCAATCAATTGATTTGTGTATGTTGAACCATCCTTGTATCCATGCAATGAGTCCAACTTGAACATGATATATAATCTTTTAATATGTCATTGAATTCAGTTTTCTGGCACTTTGTTCAGAATTATTTTGTCTACATTTATCATAGATGTTGGCCTATATCTTTTTTTATATTATCTTTTCCAAGTTTTGTTATCAGGGTGATTCAGGTCTCATAGAAAGAGTTCGGTTGTATGTCCTCCTCTTTGACTTTTTTGAATAGTTTACGTAGAAACTATTGATGTTAGTTCTTCTTTGAAAGTTTGGTGCAAGTCAGCAGTGATGTCTCCAGGTCCAGCAACTTCCTTTGTCAGGAGACTTATTATTGCTTCTATCTTTTTACTTGTTATTGTTTCATACATGTTTTGAATTTCTTCCTGGTTCAATTTTGGTAGGTTGTACGTGTCCATGAATTTATCCATTTCTTCTAGGTTTTTTAATTTATTGGTATATTGTTTCTCATATTAATATCTAATGATCTATTTCATTTTTTATTTTTATTTCTTAATTTCAGATCAATATGATGGTACAAATATTTAGGTCACATTGTTTCAATTCTAAGGTAAAGTTCAAGTTGAGTTGACTTCACCCAGGGAGATGCTGAACACTCTCACATTGTACACATTAGGTTAGGTCCCACCAATCGCCCTCTCCCCTCCCCTGCCCCTTACTAGACTATACTTGTGTTTTTTCTTTTGTGTAGGCATGTATTGAGTACATTGGATACATTTTTCCCTATTCTTAAAATACTTTACTAATAAGAATGTGTTTCACAACTCTATCCAGGTAAACACAGAGTAAAGATATAAAGTCTCTATCTTTTCTTATGACTGAATAGTTGAATTTGTTAATTTGTTCATAGATTGATGGACACTTGGGTTGATTCCACATCTCGGCAATTGTGAATTGATCTGCAATAAACATTCCAGTGCCAATGTCCTCGTGGTAAATGATTTTTTTCTTCTGGGTAGGTACCTAGTAATGGGATTGCAGGATCAAATGGGAGGTTGACTTTTAGTTCTCTGACAATTCTCCATACTTCTTTCCATAGAGGTTGTATTAATTTGCAATCCTACAAATAGCGCAAAAGTGTTCCCTTCTCTCATCATCCATGCCAGCACCTGCATATTCAGGACTTTGTGATGAGGGCTAATCTCACCAGAATTAGGTGATATCTTAGAATGATTTTGATTTGCATTTCTCTGATGATTAGAGACCATGAGCAGTTTTTTCCTGTGTTTTTTGGCCATTCGTCTGTCATCTTCAGAGTAGTTTCTATTCAAGTCTCTTGCCCACTTATATATGAGGTTGTTTATTCTTTTCTTATTGATTTATTTGATTTGAGTTCTCTGTAGAGTCTAGTTATCAGCTTTTGTCAGATTCATAGCATGCAAATATCTTCTCCCATTCCAAAGGCTTTCTGTTTACTTTGGTTGTGGTGCCCTTAAGTTGTGGTGTCTTTTTACCTTCATCATCTAAAGATCTTTTGAATTTCTTAGTATCAGTTGTAATGTGTTCTTTCCTATATCTGATTTTATTTATTTGGGTATTCTCTCTTTTTTTTTTTTCTTAGGTAATCTGGCTAAAAGTGTGTTGATTTTGTTGATCTTTTAAAAAACAATTTTTATTTTATTGATCCTTTGAGTTTTGATGTTGTTGTTGTAGTTAAAATTTCATTTCTTTTCTTTTTCTTTCTTTCTTTTTTTTTGCAGTTTTTGGCCAGGGCTGGGCTTGAACCCACCACCTTTGGCATATGGGGCCAGTGTCCTACTCCTTTGAGCCACAGGCACTGCCCAAAATTTTATTTCTTTTACAACTCTGATCTTTATTATTTCTTTTCTTCTATTAATTTTGTGTTTGATTTGCTCTTGATTTTCTAGTTCTGTTAGATGCACCATTAGGTTGCTTATTTGAAGCTTTTATGTAGGCACATATTCCTATAATCTTTTCTCTCATTACTGCCTTTGCTATATCCCATAGATTTTAATATGTTGTGTTTTTGTTTCTTTTGTTTTGAGAAACTTTTAAATTTCCTTCTTTATCTTTTCATTGACCCACTGGTCAATCAGGAACATACTGTTTAATGTTCATGTGTTTGTATGTTTGCAGTGTTTCCCTTTTTATTGATTTCTAGTTTTATTCCACTGTGATAAGAGAAAATACTTGGTATGATTTCAATTATTTTTTCTTAATTTTTTAAGAGTTGCTTTGGGCCTACCATCTGTTCTAACTTTGAGAATGATTCACGAGTTATGGGATGAAACATTCTGTACACTGCCTATTAGATCTATTTGGTTTATAATGCAGATTAAGTCCAACGTTTCTTTGTTGATTTTTTCATCTCGATGATCTTCCCAATGCTCAAAGTGGAGTGTTGAGGTCACCAGTGATTATTGTATCCCTCTTTAGCTCTGCTAATATTTGCTTTACATATCTGAGTACTCCCATGCTAGGTGCCTTTGTATTTAGAATTGTTATAGCCTCTAACTGAGTTGACCCCTTTATCATTATATAATGACCTTCTTTGTCCTTTTTTAGTTTTGTCTTGAAATCTATTTTATCTGCTAGAAGTATAGCTACCCTTCTGTCTTGTGGTTTCTATTTGCATGCAATATCTTTTTCTATCCCTTTATTTTCAGTCTATGTGTGTTTCTGTAGGTGTAGTGCATTACTTGGAGATCATTTACAGTTGGCCCTTGTGTTTTTTAATCCATTCAGCCACTCTATTTTTTTTCTTTTTGATTGGACAGTTTAGTTCACTCACATTCAATGTTGTTATTGATAGGTAGAGACTTACTTCTACCATGTTGTTCTTTAATTTTTATTAATATTTTGTTATGTTATTTCATGGTCCTTTCTTTATTTCTTACTTTCTTCCAGTTTTCCTTTATTAAAAGTAATTTTCTCTGGTAATATGTTTTATTTCTTTATTTTTATTTTTTGTATATGTGTTGTAGGTTTTTTGATTTGAGGTTACCATAAGACTTGCAATAAACAATTTAATACTAAGTATTTTTAAATATATGACTGCTCTAATTAACAACAACAACAAAAATAACAAGCAAAGAGAAATCTAACAGAAATCTTACACCTTAATTCCATGCCTCCTGATTTTTGGCTTTTTATTTCTTCCATTTATGTCTTTTTATACTCTCTATCTCTTAAAAATTTGTTACAGCTACTTTGATAGGTTTGTCTTTAATCTTCCTCCTGGGTTCAAGCGATCCTTCTGCTTCACCCTCCCAAGTAGCTCAGATTACAGTCGCCTGCCATAATATCTGGATAATTTTTCTATTTTCAATAGATATAGGGGTCTCACTTTTGCTTAGGCTTGTCCAGAACTCCTGAGCTCAGCCTCCCAGGGTACTAGGTTTATAGGCATGAGCCACTGAAATCTCTCTTTTCCTTTCCCCAAGTGGAAGACCCTCCCTAAAGTGCAGTTTGCCATCACTTCTGGTGTCTCACTGGATCACGTGCATCCCAAGTCCACTGGCCAGCACAGCCATGGGAATTGCCCAAGGATTGTAGCCTTTGTGTCCTGACTGCTTTAAGCATTTATTCTAGGCATTTTTACTTTTACAAGGATTTTTTTTCTCAGCCAGTGTTGGTGCTACCTAGAACTAGGGTTTAGGCCAGAGGATTTCCCTATGGGAAGGCTGGTCTAAAAGCTCCCACCATAGATATCATCAGAATTTTCCCTGTGCTGTGTTCCCTTGTGCCAGGGTGGCCCTGAGTTTCAATTCAAAGTCCCACACACTCTCTCTTTCTGCCCTACCCACACATTTTCTCTCTCCACTGGTGTTTTGGCACAGTACTTCAGGGATAGGGGGAAGAGTGGTGTAGGAAATGCAAGATTTGATTTTCTGCCCTCTTCAGTACCTCTTTCCTTGATATACTGTTAAAACCAGGTAGTTTGATTGTTCAGTGATTTCATTTTTGCCCTTCCAAAGGTGCTTATTTGTGTGGATAGTTATTGCATTTGGTGTTTGTGCAGGGGGACTATCCCTGGAGCATCTTACTCTGTCTCCTCCTGGTACTCTAATCTATCTTTTAAAATAATATTCATATGATAAAGGACTCACCAAGGAACTTATATGTTAAACACATGCTGGGCTCTCAGTGACTGCTCACATTTCCTCCAATGTTTTAGAGGACAGGTGTGAATCTTGACTTCTTTAAAATACAGTGTAACAAGGTACTGAAATTCATTCTTTCAAATTTTATTTTGGGGGCATGATTAGTTTTTTTAATACTCTTCACTTCCTTCATGTAATGGTGTTTTGCTAATAGTGTCACTAAAGTCCATGAGGGCAGGGGCAACATTTGATGAAACTAGATATATCCATATTAATTTGGCAAGGAGTCAAAATGAATGAGACCCTCAAGGTCAACTGTTCCCATTAGGTTTTTACTGGAATTTCCATTCCAGGAAATAGCTGGTTTCATGCACAAAAATAACAGCAAAATTCATCTGTAAGGTTGATTTCAGAATTCCACAATAGCAACACAGACTCATTTAGGCAAGTTCATTCATTTGAAAGCAAGCTGGGATGCATCAGAGGGTGTGATTTTAGAGGGCCACTGCTGGTGATCTCTTACTGCGTCAGTGCTTGCTGTGACTTTCGGTAAGGGAAGCATGCTCTCTGCCAGAAACCTTTACATTCTGGGGTACATAATGTTCTAACACTTCTAAATTCAGTAATGGATGCACAGGTGTGATTTGAGGTTAGTGAACAGGAAGATACTGAGTCATAAGCATTATATTGTATGAGTCATAGTTGGGGGAAAAATTATTCATTGAACTCAAAAAGTGATATGTCTCAATGCATCTGATTCCATAATTCTAAAGCATTAATCAGGAACTTAGCATAGTCTTTGAGTGCCTATGAGTTTGCACTTTAGAATGTAAATAAAGGGACTCCTATCTTCTCCTCCTCTTCAGCATATCTGTGGTTCCTTGGCATCTACTGACATTACATCAATAAGCTGTTGACAAAACTGTTTATTCTTGGATAAACACCACCACACTCTGTTAAATAAACATGAATAAATTTTAAAACTAACGTGGGAAATGTTTATCAAAGATCCTTCTGTAGTCATTGGCTTACCTTGTTCATATTTTATTTGTACTCTTAAGGTTTTATTTAGAGCTTATATTGCAGTTAAGTACTAAGTTAAAAAATGCCATTAGCTTGTTTTTGTGTATCCTGTGTATGTTGTAACATTTAAAAGGCTTTTGGTTTATGACCCCTATTACAATGAAAGTTTCTGGGGCACTATAGGACAGCCCCCTCTCTTGGTTAGCCAAATGGTCACAGAGCTGTTTGATACTTTTACATGGAACCAAGTGAAATCAGCCTGGTCTATCAAATGATTTCAATAAAGAAGACTTCATGTCTTCATTTAAAATAGAAATGGAGCCTTGGAAATCTCGGGGAATTGTCATGGTCCATCTTCTGTCATTGGCAGAGTGGTGTACTATACACGTGCCAGTCCAAGCTAGCACAGGGGAGTTTAGTCATACGTAGAAGATTTGTAGCAGGAAAAGTAGCACCTTTTTGACTCACTAGATGCCTCCCCTTTTACCTTTACAGCAAAAACCAAACCTGTTTAAAATATGAGCTTTTAACTCCATGATCATGATATTCTTCATTTATAGCATTTCTTGTAGACTATTCCTGCTAACCCCTAGAAATAAAAAGAGGCAAGTAATTGGTAAATGTACTGAAGAATACTTTACAGTTTTTAAAAGTTGCAAATATTAATGTTAAAGCTTCACGATCAACTCCCTTTTTTACTGATTCTTTCTCAAACTTTTTTCATAAATTATGTATTGAAAAAATCCAAGTAGCTTTTTATTCTGAATTGTTTTTCATTTTTTCTGAAGTATATCTTTAAGTATTTTTAAAAGAAGGGCACAGGGTATTGTAGTTTAACAATTCTTTCATGTGTCAGAAATATTTCCACTTCATCCTTGTACTTGATTGGTAATTGATTACATATGTGAATATAAATACTGTGTAATACACCATAGTAGTAAAATAATATTTTAAAATTTGTGTCCTTCAATCAGCTAAGGCGCCAGCCACGTACACCTAAGGTGGCAGGTTCGAATCCCCAGCCCAGGCCCGCCAAACAACAATGATGGCTGCAACCAAAAAATGGCCGGGCGTTGTGGCGGGCGCCTGTGATCCCAGCTACCTGGGAGGTGGAGGCAGGAGACTCGCTTAAGCCCAGGAGTTGGAGGTTGCTATGAGCTGTGATGCCATGGCACTCTACCCAGGGGGATAGCTTGAGGCTCCGTCTCAAAAAAATAAAAAATAAAAAAAAATAAAAAAAAATAAAATTTGTGTCTTTTTTTCTTTTCTTTCCTTTCTTTGTTTTCCCTAGTCTGAAAGTGATATCAAACATATTACTTTTACAAAACCTTTGAACATCTTTTGTGGTCTTCAAAGGTTATAATTTATGAAGTGAGTACGCTGCATCCTCTCATGAAATGAATATTTATAGATTCTTAGTTCCCTTAGAGGAAAAGAAAGGATGAGTAATCTGTCATGGTTTTATGCATTGAAAATCATGCATAAAACGATTATGGTCAGGTGAAGTTCATCTTTAGTGGGCAGGAGGGACACAAAGATTTTTGATAATTAAATAGAGAAACAATTTGAACTGCAAGTCTGGAAATACAGTTTATACATCTCATATTACTAAATAACCCAGTTCATAACTCTGTTTTATTCCGTTACTGACAGCTGAACACCTGCTCCCTATATTCAGTATTTTGAAAATGACTCAGTAGGTTGCTCCTTGCACAGCAGCTTCTTTCAAGACACAGGTGTTTAGGATCTAGGGCAGTAAACACATTCAGCAGGCTCCAAAGTTAAGCTGGGTTTGAACCTTCATGAATTTTAAAAATTATAAAGCCATCTCAAGCAATACTCTGATGAATATAACATAAAGAAGTTAGTTATTTCCTATGCAACCAACAGAACAAGGTGAACTCGAGAGAACGTGCACCCACAATTTTATAAATAACGTTAATATCTTTGTGTAATGATGGAATTTGATATTTGCATTAAAGAAGACAATGGCAAACATAAATTATCCTCTAAGCATAAGCTGTTGTTAAAATCGATTTGCAATAGTGAAGTATTTTTAGTAGCTTACTTGCAATAGTCCTATTTGCGATAGAATGAAAGAAATGCTGTAAATATCTAAATTTCCAGGACATTTATTCAGCATTGAGTTGACTGATTTGGAAGCTGGGGTTCAAATTTCTCCTATTTCTATGTTTACACAGAGTCATATTCATTAAATGTGAAAAGCAAAAGGACATTGAAACTAGACTCACTATGTGACCCCACAATTCTTGGGTTTACCATCTCCAAGAGAAATAAAGACACTCATGTATATGAACTTTTTACATTAGTGCTCATAACAATATTATACTCTTGATAGCCAAAAAGTGGACGCAACTCAAATATCCATCAATAAATAAATAGATAAACAAAGTTGGTATAATCATTCAATGTAATACTACTCAACAATAAGAAAAAGAATGAATTATTGATGCATGCTACAACATGAATGGACCTTAAAAATATTTTTCTCAGTGAAAGAAGTCGTCCACAAGAGGCCACATGTTATACAGGGTGGCCATGAAGTCTGTGGGAAATTTTCAATTGTACGCCGCTTCAAATTGCACAAAAACTTCTGGCCACCCTGTATAATATGTGGCCATTTATACAAAATGTCTAGAATAGGCAAATCTATAGAGACAGAAAGTAGATTAGTGTTGACTAAGGGTTGGGAATAAGAGAATAAACAGTGACTGTTAATTAGACTGTGGTAATCTTTACATAATTTTGTGAATAGACAAAGAACATCTGAATTGTGCACTTGTAAATTGGTACATTTCATAGTATGTGAACTACATGTTGAAGAAAGTATTTAAAAAGCACATTACACTATTTTTAAAAGCCTGCTTAACAATTAGGTATAATTGTTCTATATTGTAAATGAAGACTTAAGTAAGAATATTTTTATCTTATATGAAATGAGCTAATATTCCATGGTGATTTTTCTCAAAGGAATACTCTCTAGCTTAGTGCATTCTACTTATAGGCAGAATATGTCTATATTCAAATCTGTTTAATTGGTAGCAAACAGAAGAGGTATTCAGAAAACTGCATTTAGCTGACCTTAGACCAACTGCACTAAAATGTTTATAGATATTAACTGTGTGGGGAGTTTAGTTTCTTTCTCCAGAAAATGTAAGTGAACATAAACAGCAAAATAATGCATACAGTTTCAGATGGTTAAATCAACTCTGATAGTAATGAACTGATTCGTCATGATGACTAGTAATGATGAATCTACAAAATGTAATAGAGCATCAAGATAAAAAGGCATATGAGCTCAGAATTTTAAGCTTCTTTAAAGTTAACATTGGTTGGGTGGCACCTGTGGCTCAAAAGGGTAGGACACCAGCCCCATATGCCAGAGCTGGTGGGTTCAAACCCAGCCCTGGCCAAAAAAAAAGAAAATTAGCATTGGTTACATTAAAGGTATCTGACCTCCGAGAAAAACTAACTGGGCCAGGAATGGTGGCTCACAATTGTAAACCTGGCACTCTGGGAGGCTGAGGCAGGTAGATTGTTTCAGTTCAGGAGTTTGTTGCAGCTGGCACCTATACATGGGAGGCTGAGGCAAGAGGACCTCTTGAGCCCAAGAGTTTGTGAGTTATGATGCTCTGGCACTCTACCCAGGGCAACATAGTGAGATTCTGTTTCAAAACAAACAAACAAACAAACAAAAAAACCTAACAACAGAAAAACAAATTAGCACAACTATACACTACATGAGGATTAGACATCTTAAATTTGTGTCTTTTCAGACCTATAGTTTTTAACAGTGTATTTCACATAAGCAAAACTTCAATAAACAGTTGTATAATTACTGAACTAGTAAACAAATCCTTCCCTGTGTACGTTAATTGATCAATACCTTTCCTATGTATTGACAAGCCTGGGACTGAGCATTTCAATTTGTGTTTCGCAAAGTCACAGGGTTCTGTAGATGTGCCACGGGGTCACACAGCTACCTGTTGCATTTTATATGAGCAGGTTGCCTCTCTAATTAGTAGTTTGCTTTTAAATCAACAATGAAGTTGTTTAAAATAGTGATTTCAAGTTGAGTATTGATCTGAGATCGAGAACTGACTCCAAGGTCTGTGCCTCCATTTAGAAAAGACAAATATTCTCTATAAATGACTCCAGCACTACGCGGCCTTTTCCCCTTTACTTAATAGACATGGAGTTCAAATATAAACTATTGTTGGTGGCTGAAATAGCCACTGCAATGATTGTATCATATATCTCTCAGGATTTTACACATGGGTTGTTGTGTTGTAAGTAAATCATACTAACAGAATTTGCTCTATTGGAATGGAGGTCACATCTGAGCATTTGAGAGTTGGCTGGTGGTTAATAGGGCTACCTAAATTTACAGAGAGTGTGGAAGGAAATCTTTATGGGACACAAGCATAGTCTGCAGTAACATGATCACATTAATTCTGCTTGAATACAAGCCTGATCCTTTGTCAATGAATATAGCATCATGGAAATTTATCCCATATGCTAAATAAGTACTTGCCATTAAGGGACTTCACACCCAGAAATCTTACTGCTTCATTTTCCTCTCAGATTAAGTAAGGGCTGCTCAGTGATCTCCAGCTCTGAGGTTTTTAATATAAAAGAAGTGGTCCGTTCATTGACAGGATACAGATCTTTTCAAATATATGTCACTCAGATTAATTAAAAATCTCAGTACTCTGGAATACATGTTATTACCATCATTGGATTATGTTCTAATAATACCAATGTTTGTTAAGTGTTCTCTGGGCACATGTTCATTGTGATTGTTGAATTCTACTCCACCTAGCTATAAAATGAAGCAATACAGTGTACAGCCCAGAAGTATTTGGTTCTACTGCCAATTTTTTTCAATTGAGACACGAAGGTTAGTGTTATTTTATTAAGTAATTAATTTATTTAGCAAATACTAAGTAAGTGCCTATTAGGTACCAAATACTCATCTTAGTACAAGGAATACAATGATAAACAGAACAGAATTAGTCCTTCACTTTATGGATAACAGATTAATGAGTTTTTAAGTAGGTTCATACTAATTTGGTTTCTGATTGGTGTGAAGCATAGCAAGAGTCATAGCCTCAGAATTTTAGAATTAGAAAAAACTCCTTAGAGCTGATAGGGTCCTACCACTTTAACCAATGGGAATATTGACACCTGCAGAAATAACCAGGTTGGTCCAAGGTTATAAAGTAAGTGACAGAAGATTTAGGAAAAACAGAAATTCTGATGACTAACCAAATCCTCACAATCAGTTTATAGTTTTGGCATGAATAACTCATTGCCAAGAGCAATAGAGCACTACATGGAACTTATTCTTTGCTACTTAGAACAGTAAGAATTTACTTGTCAGGTGACAGCTTTGAAATGTCAGGAAATGTGAACAATATATAACATCAAAATGCCTAATGGGAAAATCTAATTTGCTTCCTAGAAATGTGTTGTTCAGGATTATTTATCTTCAAAGAGCATTACTTTGAAAAGGTAATACTCTCAGACACACGTCCCCCTCACATGGTGCATCATTTTCTTATATTTGCTTTCCTCCTGTGATCTCTCATGCATAAACCATTTCCTTACATGAAGGTTAGACATTTTCAGCAAGCATCTTGAAAAAAAAAAAATACCTCTTTTGTTTGGTACCAATTAAGCAGATTTGAGAATGAGGCTTCTTTCTTTTGTGGAAGTCCTGCACTGTAGATGGTCCTTGAGGAGTCTTTCCAACTTTCTAGATCTACTGTATGGTGTAGCACACCAGCATGAGAATCAGAAGAGCTGGTACTTAGCCCAGACCTGTCTGTATGGTTCTGGGCTAACCATAAAATGACTCCATATCACAGTTTACTAATCAGTAAAAAGAGGGAAATTTGTAATCATTTTAAGACATGTTCTTGTCATTAGCACTATTCATCCATGCACCCATCTCCCTCTTCTGATCAACTGGAACTCAGAAAAGAACTTAAAATTCTTGGGTAGTATGGCAAACAAAACAGAGAATTCCAAATAGAACATTTCAGAAAATACAAGTCAGTAAATGCCTATTATTAAAGTTATAAAATTCTGAAATATTTCTTTATTTTCCATTCGAGAAGTAAGAAACATGTGAGAAAATTTGTGTATTTCATTCTTCTTACAAAATAGTTTTAAATGGTCTCTTAAGATAGTCTGGCTGACAAAAGTATTTAATCAATCGTATCAAGAGTGACTCATTTGTAAAACTTGTTTACCTAGTATATGAAATAGTTATCACACAGAACATCTACAGAAAAGATAGAATAAACCAAGAATAGGAATATCTATAATTTCTGAGATAATAGACCCAACATATAGTTATAAAATAAAAAAATATAATGAAATTATCTATATAGACTTACTGGCATTATGTTGCCATATTATGTGAAAATAAATCTGAGAATAAGAATGAAATGGATTATTTTAAGGAAGAAATGTAAATAAGACCAATATTGAAAGAGTGAGAAATCTTTAATGTATTAGTAAGGAAGAAACTGAGAATGTCATATGTTGATACTCCTCTGATCCTGGAGCTAAAAAAAAAAAATGTAGCTAGGTAGGGATGATTTTACAACTATAAATTCATTCATAAATATAAGCAGAAATTGGCTAATACCATGCTTAGTACAGTTTTAAACTTTAAAAGAGAAAATACTCATACTAAAATCTAATATGGTCCAGTCCCATTTTAAACATTATAAAATATTAAACAAATATTAACTAATAGAATTCATAAGTATATCAACATGAAAATAAAATCCAAATGAATTCAACCCCAAAATATAAGAAGGACTTAAAATTATGAACTAGGTAATTTTCTTATGAATAGTTCAAGAAAAATTAATGTGTTATCTCAAAAGTGATAAAAAAGAAAAGATAATTTTTTTTTTCCAGTTTTTGGCCGGGGCTGGGTTTGAACCCACCACCTCCAGCATATGGAGCCGGCGCCTTACTCTTTTGAGCCACAGGCACCACCCAAGAAAAGATAATTATTTTAAAACATTTTTTAAAATGGTACATACTTTATATTATCTATCTAGCATATATCAACTATTTATGTATACTTTTATCTATTTTTATTTCCAAAATAGCAATGTAATGTTTAATGATGAAACAATGGAATCAACATAATTAAGGCAATAAAGATATTATGATTTAGTAAAGTGTTGGGTTTTGTCACATGCTTTGCTAATCTACTGAGATAATTATGTTTTTTAATCCTGTATTCTATTAATTTGATGCTCTACATGAATTGATTTTCAGATTTGTACCCCTGTGATAATATCTAATCAATCATGGTGTAGAATCTTTTTCATAAATTTCAGGCCTTGGCTATGAATATTTATTGAATATTCTTTTTTTTCATTTTTTTATTAAATCATATTTGTGCACATTAATTCTATCATGGGATACAGTGTGTTGTTTCCATATACAGTTTGAAATACTTTCATCCAATTGGCCAACATAGCCATCATGTCATTCTCATAATTGTTGTGTTATGACATTATATATTTGACATTTAGAAAGATTCACATGTACCCTTATAGGATAAATCATAGGTGTGATCCCCACAATGAATATTCTTATATCTGTATTGATAGCTTTGTCTGCTGCTATGTTATTACAGTAATATTGGTTTATTTGTTTGCTCAGATTGTACTAGATTTGACCATTGGGGGTTTGTCTGATTGATACCTTTGTCTGCTTTGTTATTACAGTAATATTGATTTATTTGTTTGTTCAGATTGTACTAGAGCAGTATTGATATCTTTGTCTGTTTTGTTATTACAGTAATATTGATTTATTTGTTTGCTCAGATTGCACTAGATTTGACCATTGGGGGTTTCTTCAAGTTACTTCCTATGTTCTTTTTAGAAACAGATACTGTTTGTTTGTTTGTTTGTTTGTTTATTACCTCTTCACTTTCAGAAAGGAAGTATATATATTCCAGCTTATTCCACGGTTTCTCAATCTTAGCTCTAGAATCATCCATGTCTCCAAAGGTCCTTGTTGCCTTTTATTAGAGAATAATAGTAAGAATAAAGTCAAGATCTCAACACTGGGTGTGCCATATCTACTGAGATACCACTTCTATGTCTCATCTAGGAAATATATGCCTTTGTATGCAAACCTGTAATTATGTATATATGCATGTGTGTATCTATGTGTATATATGTATATAATAATAATACATCTGTCTGTATAAGCATTAGAATGTACAGGAGCACATACTCATGGTGCCATAATCTACACCACAGGATTTGTTCTAGTTTTCTTCCATCCTTAGTTGTAATATCTTTCTACAATGGTGAGAAACATTATCCTAAACTCATTTACTTTTTTTGTTTAGCTCTAGAATACATGCAGTGTTGTTTCAGAATTGATAGCCTATAACCTTGTGAGAAATAACTTAAACTACTAAATAACACTGTCTATGTATAGTTCTTTTATTTTTTAGCAATGTGGCATACAGCCAAAACAGTGCCTATATTCAATATTTTCATCAATAAGATTATACCATACAATTGTAATACAATCACATTCATTTGAAATAGTCTGTGTTCCATTCTTGAATCCCCCAGCATACTAGTTAATTTGCATACTATCAAGCCGACAATTTTGAAATATACTACGGGTTTTGATAAATTCACTGTCATGTGTCCATATAGAACAATTTCATTATAAGGTTTACCGTGACCCATTTTAAGTCAACCACTTCCTTTTCCACCGACCCTTGGAAAATCATCTACTTATGTTTAATTTTTGTTTTTTATTAAGTCATATACACATAGATCATGAATACCTTTATGCATATGTGGGGTACAATGTGTTAATTTTTTTATAATTTTTCAAGAATATCATCAGTAGTCCTACCTTATTTGTGGTTCCCCTGCTCTGTGATTTTATTTACTTGGAGTAGAGTACAATATTTTTTTTTTTTTTTGAGACAGAGAGTCTCGCTCTGTCACCCTGGGTAGAGTGCCAGTGAGCATCACTCTTGGGTTCAAAGGATCCTCCTGCCTCATTCTCCCAAGCAGTTGAGACTGCAGGTGCCAGCTACAAAGTCCAGATAGTTTTTCTATTTTTAGTAAAGATGGGGTCTCATTCTTGCTCAAGCTGGTCTGGATCTCCTGAATTCAAGCAATCCACTTGCCTCATCCTCCCAAAGTGCTAGGATTACAGGAATGAACCACCATGCCTGGCTACAATAAAATGTTTTGAGAAAGAATAAGGTAGATCTTATTTATCTAACTATTATTAGAGCATATTGCTATCTGTATTTGTTCTATTTTATTAGTTATTATTGTTAATCTTTTACTTATCCTAATTATAAATTCACTTTTCCCAGAATGAGTTTGTGAACTTAATTTTATGACCTCGTATGTTTGAATGACATCTTGGATGAGTATGATAATCTTGGGGTTACCAATTTTCCCACAAATGTGTAGACAAGGTTAGATTGGGTGATATCTTTGAATATAATTGTGGAGAAGTTTGGGACCAATATACTCTTATCACATTTAAATGTGGAATTGCATTTCTTCATGAAAGCATAAAAAATAATTTCTTTATCCTTCAAATTCAATGATTTTACCAGGATGTGACTCAGAATCTATTGTTCTGTAACACTTTTTCCTGAAGACGACATGGTCTTCAAAGCATCAGCATCCTTTTTTAAAGTTTTTAAAAATATAAAATATAACCCATATAAAAAAGTATGTATTTGTTATGTGATTTGGGAAAATTACTTTACCTCTGCATCTCTCAATATTTCCATCTTAACACTGAGATGATCTAGTCCAGTACTCAAAGTGCTGAGAGTCCTCACTCTCATCCTCACAATGAGAAAAAGGCAGAACAAACTGAAAATCAACCCATCTTTTCAGAGCCACCAGAGAATTGAGGTGATAGAACCAATGGCTGCCCCCTAAATGATAGAGGTGGAGGAATAGAGAAAATCACACCTCACTGAGAGTCAAAGCCCCTGGGAGCCAGTGAGCATTAGGAGTCCTTGAATAGTGAATTTCTGGGGGTTTGGTGTGAACCTACTGTTAGAAGAATCCCACACTTTTTGTGAGTTTTATTTCCAAGAGAGCCCCAACTGGTTCTCACAGTGAAGAACAGAGAGGAAAAGAAAGAAAGAAAAATAATTCCTATGCTTCTGTCAGCTTGCTGGTGGTGCAGGGGTTGCCATTTGATATATGTGGGGAAAGACAGGCTGAGACCTCTATGGGCCCTTCAAAGGCCAGGGTAAAGCCTACAGGTGGGCCACCCCTATACTCCCAATTATGAGAAGAAAGGAGTCTGTCCGGTCAGGGGAATGGCTGTGTGACTATCCCCTGTGGGGAAATCAGCAGTGTAGGAAGCTGAGATCATCAACTAGAAGCCTGGGCTAGAGAAGCTGAGATGTCTGTCTGAGGAGATGAGACTTGCTCTTACCCCCTTTCTTCCAGTTGCACCGTTATCTGGCCACTTCAGATGTTGCATTACCCTATGTCCTTGCTTACCCTTTACTCAACCTTCCTAGGGGCTGTAATTACTCCTCTCTCTTTCTTGACCTTGACTGCTGACTGCTGACTGCTGTGCATCCTTGCACAGATACTTTGTTAAGGTACTCAATAAAAAGACTTCAGGAAACAGGACAAGTGCCACATTGTTCTCATGCTGCCACCAGGCACATGGAACAGTGTATGCCCTTACCGGTTTCTGGTTTTAGGCAGTAAGTTTGGTGTAAGCTCATGCTTTCCTCAGCACCATCTCCCTTGCTAACTACTGTCCCAGGTTTGGGTCCACTAGATGCCCAACAATATACACCTAGGAAGAAAATAATCACAATATGCCTGGCATGAAGTTATATTCTCCATAATGCTATCAGGCAAAACTGCTTTACCAGTGCCTAGAAAATGATGGAGGATGGAAATACCAAACTCCAGCCCCATCCAGCCTTCTGGTTTCATGTAATGTCAAAAAAATAGTAAAATAACATTTGTGAAGGTTGTAGCTAAGGACTGAGTCCCACCGAAACACTGAGAGCTAATAATAGGATTATAGAATATTTCTGTTTCCACTTCACATTACCACCACATCAACAAGGGTCCTATCTGTATAATAGTAGGGGATTTCATTGGAAAGAACTAAAAGGCTCAGAGTCTATCTAACATGGAGTTTCTAAAGAACCCCAAAGACAACAGAGTAAACAAAAACAAGGAACCAAGAAGAAATTGAAGCCCCTGACACCTACAGCTGCAGCAAACAGTAAACATAGCACCCAGCCAGATAAGCATAAAAATTCACCCTACCGGCCTATCTACTTCAATTACTATTACCCAATACATAATGGTTAGCTCTCAACAAAAAATAACAAGCCATGCCAAATTCAAGCAAAATGGTCTGAGGAGGCAAAGCAAGCAACAGAACCAGGCTCAGACACCTACTGTGTAGGGTACTATCCTGAGAGGCACGTGACGTTACACATCTGTCAATACCCATACAACTGCACACTACAAAGAGTTCATCCTAATGCAAATTGTAGGCTTAACTGAGTAATACTGGATCAATATGGATTCATCAATTGTAATGAATGTGCCACACTAATGCAAGATATTAACAGTACAGAAATCTGTGGTGGGGAAAGAAAGAGGAATATATGGAAACTCTCTGTAGTTTCTGCTCTATATCCTATAAACCTGAAACTGTTCTAAAAATGGTCTATTAATTTTTAAAAATTGTGTATAATGTACATATCCAGCCTAAGAGCACAGCTTGCTTTGTAAGGCGAGGTTATCTTATAGCTGATTGGTTATCTGAAAGTCTGGTTCCAGCTCGTGGCTATGGTAAAAATTGAGTGAGGTAGCTAGAGGAATAAAACTGCCATTTATTTATTTATTTATTTATTGGGTTTTTTTGCATCACAGCTCACAGCAACCTCCAGCTCCTGGGCTCAAGCGATTCTCCTGCCTCCCAAGCAGCTACAACCACAGGCGCCCACCACAACACCTGGCTATTTTTTGTTGTGGTTAGGCTGGGACCGGGTTTGAACCCTCCACCTTCAGTATATGGGGCTGGCGCCCTACTCACTGAGCTACAGGAGCCATTTTAAGTTGGAACCTCCCCCAGAACCGGGCACTAGTTTGGTCACATTGTTTAATGTGTAGATCCATAGTTTATCCTGGTAACCGGCTGCATAGCCTAGATTGCCCACATGATCAGCAGACTACAAGACCTAATTGTAAAATTTTCTCCAGTCTCACCTGAAATCATAATTTCTTGCACCTGTTTTCAAAGACAAAGTGCATATGGTGCCATTAATAAAGGACTCTACAGAGCTGTGCCTGGCTGTGCTTTAAAAACTTATTGCAATTCTTCCTTCTCATGCTGTACCACATCCTTTAGCTCCATTAAAGGCTTACTCATATTCACAATGCAGATTCTTGTGTGTCCTTAGAATTATTAAAGTTAAGAAATAGTAAATTGGCAACATTCTAGGGCAAATATATATATGGTCCTTTTAGTTGATAGTCCTTCCGTCCTCCTCAAGTACAACAATTATGATTTTGAGGATACAGGCTGTCCCTGAGCTCTGATGGTTTGAATTATAATTTTCAGCTTTATGATGGGTTTATCAGGGTATTCAATTCATTTTTAGCTTGCAATGTGCTCAGTAGGACATAATTCCAGAGTTAGTCAAGAAGCCTGCAATCATACCTTTGTTTTTTCTTAGTATTTTACTGTCTCTGTATTGGTTTTAGTTTTACTACCTTTTGGCTGCCATTGTTCTTTTACTCAGTATTATATTAATATTCACCTATTTTTATGTCTGTATTGACATTTCGTTTTGTGAACATTCTAGTTTAGCTATCCTACTCTTGGAGAACGTAGGCTGTCTCCAATTTAGAATATTACAATAAATGCTGCTGTGGAAGACTGTACATGTGAATATCTGCTTATAGGGCATATAGTGAAGGGTAGAATATCTGAGTCACAAGCAGTACCTTCTTACAGCTTTCCTAGAAAAATGACAATTTTATAAAGTTGTTATATCAATTTATACCCCATTTTTCCATGTCCTCCCATGAACTTGATACTGTGAAAGTCAATTTTATCCTGGAAGATTTGTTTGGTATTCCATTGTACTTATAAGTACATTTCCTTGGTTAGTTTAAAAATATTTCACCTTCTCTTTTCCTTTTTAGCCATTTACTTTCCTTTCCTGAAGTCCCTCTTTAGGTTTCTTCTCCATTGTCCTATCGAGTTGTCTGGCTTTTTCCTACTGTTTTGTAGGGGGATTTGAGGCGTGAACCATTTCTCTGTACAGTGATTATTGTCTATTGCCACTCAGCTGAAGCTATCAGCACCGTTTGTTCAGTGTGGTTTTCCTTTGCTCCTAACTAGGGTGTCTCAAAGTGAAGAGGGAGCCTTAATTTTAAGGTGTTATATTCATAAGCCATTTTGTGATTGATGCTTTTTCAGAATTCATGAAGAAATGTTCTGGACATAAAGTTTACACAGATGTTCTCTTATATGCTCTTCTAAAAAGCTTTATTTTTCAGCTTTGTCTTTCACATGTCCCTTTATAATGTCCCCGAATTGATTAATTCTTTTTCTGAACAGATTTTTTTTTTCAGATGAAGTCTCACTATGTTGCCCTTGGTAGAGTTCTGTGGTGTCACAGCTCACAGCAACCTCAAACTCTTGGATTGAAGAAATTCTCTTGCCTCAGCCTCCCAAGTAGCTGGGACTATAGGCACCTGTCACAACACCAAGCTATTTTTGTTGTTGTTGTTGATGCTGCAGTTGTCATTGTTGTTTAGCAGGTCCAGGCCAGGTTTGAACCCACCAGCCTCAGCGTATGTGTGGTCGGCCACCTAACCACTGAGCTATGGGCGCCGAGCCTGAACTGATTTTTTTTTGTCTCTGGATTAAAGTAGAGGTCAAATTTAAACATTTTTAGATATAGTTGGCCAATGCCAACTGAATGCCATTTCATGATTTATTTTTAAAAAGACATATATACATGCTTGTACTGTCTCCTCTATTGCCTATTTTCCATAATCATAAAAAAAGAATTATTACATTATTACAACATGACACTCTCAATTATGGTACAGTTATAACAACTCTCAATAACGAGTATAGCAAGTGTTAACATTTTGCTCTCCTTCAGGATTGTTTTTGGAATTCCTGAGTCCCTCGCTGTCCCAGGTATTAGAGTGCCTGGTTCCATTCGCCATGTTGTGCTCCTCCCTTTCAGTCTGCCAATGGAGTTACATTGAACTATTCCTAAAGGGATTTCGTACATGATATCTTGTTAATTGTTGATATCTTGTATCTTGTTAATTTGAATATTTTCTGTATTAACCTTTATTCTTATGAATTTTCCCCTCTATATTTCTTATTTGATTTTCAGTTGTGTTTTTTTCTATTATTTGTTCATAATGTTTTCATTTTCCAGTGATCATTATTGCCCTAATTTTCTCTGTTCACATGTCATTCTCATGTTCTTTCCCTTCATCTTGGAGATCTTATTATTTTTTGGAAAGGTGATTCACTTCTTATTTATTATACATCCCTCTGAACAAAAGGGTGGAGTATTTTCTTCTGTTCATATTCTCATAACATCCATATTAACTTTTCCCCATGCTGGCTCACTTCTTTTCTTTGTTTTTCCACATTTTAAAATTTCTGGCTTGTATTTTTCTCTTCTTCCTTTTTCAAAATCTTAATTATATGTAGTACATTTATATTCTTTCCATTATGTTTCTTTTAAATCTTACACTTAACATGCACAGCTCTGTTCAAGCCTTTTACATAATTTATTATTGCAGGTGACTTCTTAGTTCCATTTTTATCATTTCTGAGACTATTCATTCTTCTGGGCACCAGTATAAGGATGGGGTATTTCAACATATGCTTCTGAGAGTAAGGCGTATGCAGAAAACCATCTTGGCTATGCCAGTGTCTTATTTTTATACAATAAAATCTTTTGTCTGTGTCTCTCTCCTATGATTCAGTAAGCTGTTGTATACCATAATTATTCTGTCTACCTGGGGACAGAGTAGAAGATGCATTCCCCCTTGGGATAAAAAATCTTTATGGTCTTAATGAATTCACTTTAATTTGATACACTCTAAAATCTTTCTTTACTTATCCTTTCACATTTTTTTCCTTAGCATCATTTTTATTATTCCAGGATAAGATAGTAAAAACAAAAGCTGGCCTCTCCAGTCCACTCGCAACATTTTGTCTCAGAGACGTTTTCTCAGTTTAGATACTGATGTGACTTTGAACTTGCACCAATCCTGTCTAGGCTTTTGTCCACTCTCTGTTTAAATCCACATATATATTGATTCTGAACATTAAACAGTGTGTTTTAATTTTACAATGTATATATGATGCATTTTTAAAATTTCTATTAAAATCTTTCACTCTTTCTTCCACTTTGTTCTAATTTTTCTCAATTTTCCTTAACATGTTAATGATAGTTATTTAGAATTCCTTGTAGGCTAACGGCAATCAATCTCTCAGAATTAAAAGGACCAGCATCTAGTTCAAAGAGAGTTTTAACAAGCACAAAGTTTGAAATGGCCCATAGAAACATCAACTTCAGGGCGGCGCCTATGGCTCAAGTGGGTAAGGTGCTGGCCCCATTTACTGAGGGTGGTGGGTTCGAACCAAGCCCTGGACAAACTGCAACAACAACAACAAAAAATAGCCGGGCATTCTGGTGGGTGCCTGTAGTCCCAGCTACTCGGGAGGCTGAGGCAAAAGAGTCACTGAAGCCCAGGAGTTGGAGGTTGCTGTGAGCTGTGACACTACAACACTCTACTGAAGGCAATCAAGTGAGACTTTGTCTCTAAAATAATAATAATAATAATAATAATAATAATAATAATAATAATAATAAAAAGAAAGAAACATCAACTTCAAAGGGAGGGAGTTAACATTTCAAAGAAGGGAAGTTAAGGTTTTATTTATATAGGTAGAGACAGAGGAGTTTTTAGCAAGATTACAACATTTTTCAACCAAAATTGGTGCATAGTTACAATAATTTGGCATTGATTCTAGGCTGTGTTTCTTTTTGAGACGGGTATATTTAACATTTTTTACAAAAGGTATTCTAATCATGAGTTTTCTGCCATATAGTGTATGCAAAGTAGGGCAAGAAAGGGGCAGCTAATCTATAAAAAGCATCATTAATTAAAAATTAGGCAGGAGATTTTTTTCCCTGATGTCATTTAATTCCCTGTAGTCATTTTAAAAAAGGAGAAAATAAGACAGCAAGTTCATCTATACTCTGAAAAACAGAGTGGTAACTATCTGTGGCTCAGATCATATTCACATCTCTCTCCATGCTTAAAAAGTTTTGGAGATTCCAACAGCTTTTAAATTTTATTTATTTTCATGTGCCAATATCTGGATCAGCTGTGGGTCTACATTTGCTATCTGCCTTTCATCGTGGTCATATTTGCTTTCATCTTCATGTATCTGGTAAATTTTTAGTGAATGCTGAGCATTACATATAAATTAAATAGATGCTTTAAATGATATCTTCTAACAGAGAAGGTTTTCCTTTCTTTTATAAAATGTTATACAAACAGGCTGACAGCTCGATTACATCACTCAGCCTCTCAATCTAATAGGAAATTAAGATGAGTCAGGGTTACGTTGTAATATCAGTAACACACTCATCTGCTTAATCTCTGGTCCTCAGGTGTGTCCCTCCTGAATATCTGATGGGGAATCACTTCCCATCCTATACCTTCTTCATGAGAGAATGTGGAAGATCCAACCTAGGAGACCCACGTAATTCTGTACATTTTCATGTTCATTTATAGGATTATTATCCTCTGTTGAATTAAAGTCCACAGATATATCTCAGCATTAAAATATATAAAATAATTTTTCAAAAAAGACAATGGCTGCGTATGAAAGCTATAACCAAATAGCCTAAGAATGTGGGGAGGGGGGAGGGAGAAGGGAGGGGG